>JAIGNY010001459.1:1945000-2092500 GCA_020152595.1 Chiridota heheva | reverse complement strand
ATTCTATTAAGGAGAAATTTAAATTCGATCTGTTTGTGTTAAAAAATGACTGAAATGAACTTGTTGTGACATAACATCCAACATATTATTAAAATGTGTTTGTGTATGTAATGGAAATGTTCTCTGAGATTTTAATGGCTTGCAACCATTAGATCAGAGGTTGCGTCAGAATTTTTTGCCTGGCGTATTTGGTTACGACAAGCCCTTGAAGCTCGGCGTATTTTGTAAATTTGCTGTCGTATGTACAGTCATTGCGCAATGTACAGGGCATTGCGTGCTAGCGAAGCATGCAAGTAATTGTTAACACACACTTGTGTAGGCCTGATTGCTAAAGTGAATAAAAATTGCGCTTAAAATACCAAAACAAATCAAAAATTGGACTATTATTATCATAAAAATATTAAGGAAAAGTTCATACCCAATCCTTGTATAGTATTGATTGTTGAATCATGAAATTTGGGTTAAGAATCCCAAAATAAACTGGAAAATACTTTTGTTTATTGTATCCAAACTTTCATGAGGTTTTAGTGAACTTTGTAAAATTGTCAACGATAATGTACTATTCAGATCTTGAACACGCCTACTTCCTTACAGTATAGTAACTTGACTTGCAGATTGTGATCACTTCACAGATACACGATCAACACAATACAGGAGGAAAGTTAAATCCTAGATAATATATCGTAGACAATTGACAGCCTGCATTCAAAACAACATAAAAACTTTCAAGTACACTGTACAGTGTATATAGAACATCATGCCTAGGGTCTATGTACTAGCCTATATGTGTTTATGGCAGCACTACGGGCATGTTGAATCATTCGGCTGTTAGTCTCGTAGTTGTGTCATTTTTCTTTTATTTATGAGTAATTCAAAATCATTTTTATGTGAAATAAACCTTTGAATTGCACCACAGAGGTAAGATAGTATTCATGATTTTCATTTATGTGAATGAAAAACTCTGGCGTAAAATCCCACATGCTGTATCTAAATCTTACAACGCAGGTACAACCTGTGTTGTAAGAAATTTCAGCCATGGCGTTATATACAACAAATTTGTGTTAACGCGATCTCTGCATTAGATATGTTATGAATAGTACTTTAGCAATTTAATAAGGCTACTGTGAGTCACCAACTGAAAAAAATTTGAGAAAAAAGATTATCATTTAGTAAAAATATTAAATAGATTTTTAACTCAGTATATATGTTAACAATCTTAAGAAAGTAAAACTCTTGTACACTCGACTTCCTATACTCTTGTACACTCGACTTCCTATACTCTTGTACACTCGACTTCCTATACTCTTGTACACTCGACTTCCTATACTCTTGTACACTCGACTTCCTATACTCTTGTACAGTCGACTTCCTATACTCTTGTACAGGAGACTTCCTATACTCTTGTACAGGAGACTTCCTATACTCTTGTACAGGAGACTTCCTATACTCTTGTACAGGAGACTTCCTATACCCTTGTACAGGAGACTTTCTATACTCTTGTACAGGAGACTTCCTATACTCTTGTACAGGAGACTTCCTATACTCTTGTACAGGAGACTTCCTATACTCTTGTACAGGAGACTTCCTATACTCTTGTACAGGAGACTTCCTATACTCTTGTACAGGAGACTTCCTATACTCTTGTACAAGACTTCCTATACTCTTGTACAGGAGACCTCCTATACTCTTGTACAGGAGACTTTCTATACTCTTGTACAGGAGACTTCCTATACTCTTATACAGGAGACTTCCTATACTCTTGTACAGGAGACTTCCTATACTCTTGTACAGGAGACTTCCTATACTCTTGTACAGGAGACTTCCTATAGTCTTGTACAGGAGAATTCCTATAGTCTTGTACACTCGACTTCCTATACACTTGTACACTCGACTTCCTATACTCTTGTACAGTAGACTTACTATACTCTTGTACAGGAGACTTCCTATACTCTTGTACAGGAGACTTCCTATACTCTTGTACACTCAACTTCTTATACTCTTGTACACTCGACTTCCTATACTCTTGTACAGGAGACTTCCTATACTCTTGTACAGGAGAATTCCTATAGTCTTGTACAGGAGACTTCCTATACTCTTGTACAGGAGACTTCCTATACTCTTGTACAGGAGACTTCCTATACTCTTGTACAGGAGACTTCCTATACTCTTGTACAGGAGACTTCCTATACTCTTGTACAGGAGACTTCCCATACTCTTGTACAGGAGACTTCCTATACTCTTGTACAGGAGACTTCCTATACTCTTGTACAAGACTTCCTATACTCTTGTACAGGAGACTTCCCATACTCTTGTACAGGAGACTTCCTATACTCTTGTACAGGAGGCTTCCTATACTCTTGTACAAGACTTCCTATACTCTTGTACAGGAGACTTCCTATACTCTTGTACAGGAGACTTCCTATACTCTTGTACAGGAGACTTCCTATACTCTTGTACAGAAGACTTCCTATACTCTTGTACAGGAGACTTCCTATACTCTTGTACAGGAGACTTCCTATACTCTTGTACAGGAGACTTCCTATACCCTTGTACAGGAGACTTTCTATACTCTTGTACAGGAGACTTCCTATACTCTTGTACAGGAGACTTCCTATACTCTTGTACACTCGACTTCCTATACTCTTGTACAGGAGACTTCCTATACTCTTGTACAAGACTTCCTATACTCTTGTACAGGAGACTTCCTATACTCTTGTACAGGAGACTTCCTATACTCTTGTACAGGAGACTTCCTATAGTATTGTACACTCGACTTCCTATAGTCTTGTACACTCGACTTCCTATACTCTTGTACAGGAGACTTCCTATACTCTTGTACAGGAGACTTCCTATAATACAGTAGTCATTCGGATATTAACTTGATCATTTCACAATTCATATATCCTGTTCACGAAACAAACTATCACAACAGTTTCTTAATAGTTTATGTTCATTTCTTTGTCATTCAAGATATGATTAAACATTGAACTAATTCTTTGAAAGCTGCAAGCCCTGTAGCAATGTATAGCAGAATGTTATTTGATTGTTAGCTGTTAAGATGGGTTTAAAAGCAATGGAATGTGATATTAATAGTGAAAAGTGAGCTCAGAACATGATTAAAACAGTCACATGATTTCATAGCTTGGGGCCAGTTTGTTAGCAATGGGCACCAAAGTTTGTTTGCAATACAACAGGGTTGGGAAAACCACTGGCGAGCAAAAAATAATTGTGGCGAGTAAAAATATTATAATATGCTGTTGTACTCGCCACACCTAATTAAGCCTTGCGAAGTTTGGTAGTGTTTTTGTTTGTATTCTTCCAACCGCTTTAAGCAAAGATAAACAAGAAGAGCCCACAGCATCATTTTCTGGATTTTACAGCGGTGGTCAATGAGTTTCTTATTAGCAAGCTCCAAAGCTATATATCCCTGAGCTTGGTAGCGGTAAGACTTGGATTTGTTATTAGCAAGCCCCAAAGCTATACATCCCAGAGCTTGGTAGCAGTAAGACTTGGGTTTGTTATTAGCAAGCCCCAAAGCTATACATCCCTGAGCTTGGTAGCGGTAAGACTTGGGTTTGTTATTAGCAAGCCCCAAAGCTATACATCCCAGAGCTTGGTAGCGGTAAGACTTGGGTTTGTTATTAGCAAGCCCCAAAGCTATACATCCCAGAGCTTGGTAGCGGTAAGACTTGGGTTTGTTATTAGCAAGTCCCACAGCTATATATCCCGGAGCTTAATAGCGGTAAAATTTGGATTTGTTATTAGCAAGCCCCAAAGCTATACATTCCTGAGCTTGGTAGTGGTAAGACTTGGGTTTGTTATTAGCGAGCCCCAAAGCTATACATGCCTGAGCTTGGTAGTGGTAAGACTTGGATTTGTTATTAGCAAGCCCCGAAGCTATACATCCCAGAGCTTGGTATTGGTAAGACTTAGGTTTGTTATTAGCAAGCCCCGAAGCTATACATCCCTGAGCTTGGTAGCAGTAAGACTTGAGTTTGTTATTAGCAAGCTCCAAAGCTATACATCCCTGAGCTTGGTAGTGGTGAGACTTGGGTTTGTTATTAGCAAGCCCCAAAGCTATACATTCCTGAGCTTGGTAGCGGTAAGACTTGGCTTTGTTATTAGCAAGCCCTAAAGCTATACATCCCTGAGCTTGGTAGCGGTAAGACTTGGATTTCTTATGAGCAAGCCCCAAAGCTAACATCCCAGAGCTTGGTAGCGGTAAGACTTGGATTTGTTATTAGCAAGCCCCAAAGCTATGCATCCCGGAGCTTGGTAGCGGTAAGACTTAGGTTTGTTATTAGCAAGCCCCAAAGCTATACATCCCGGAGCTTGGTAGCGGTAAGACTTGGATTTGATATTAGCAAGCCCCAAAGCTATACATCCCTGAGCTTGGTAGCGGTAAGACTTGGGTTTGTTATTAGCAAGCCCCAAACCTATACATCTCGGAGCTTGGTAGCGGTAAGACTTGGATTTGATATTAGCAAGCCCCAAAGCTATACATCCCGGAGCTTGGTAGTGGTAAGACTTGGGTTTGTTATTAGCAAGCCCCACCGATATATATCCTAGAGCTTGGTAGCGGTAAGACTTGACTTTGTTATTAGCAAGCCCCAAAGCTATACATTCCGGAGCTTGGTAGCGGTAAGACTTGGATTTGTTATTAGCAAGCCTCACTTGGGTTTGTTATTAGCAAGCCTTAAAGCTATACAACCCTGAGCTTGGTAGCGGTAAGACTTGGATTTGTTATTAGCAAGTCCCAAAGCTATACATCCCTGAGCTTGGTAGCGGTAAGACTTGGGTATGTTATTAGCAAATCGCAAAGGTATGCATTCCTGAGCTTGGTAACGGTAAGACTTGGGTTTGTTTTTACAAACTACAAATCTCATGAAGACCTACATGGTCTAATGGTCGTAGTATCAGCTTGGCAAGCTAGAGTTCCAGGGGGTGACTGTCCTGCCATCAAGACAGACGGCTTAACATCCCCTCAAAAGGACGGTGTGTGTCATTCAACCATTGTCACTTCTCTCAACAGCTGAATGAGGAGTAGGAGCTGCAGACAAAATGTTTCCGCTTGGATGTTCGATGTATCTGTCTGCATAGCTGTGAAAAAATCGAGTTGATAGCCTTGAACCCAGGACCTCCAGCATCACAGTCGAGGGCTCTACCAACTAAGCTACCTAGCTGTTCTCCTTGTAGTGGATAAAGAGTCTTGCTAGTATGCAAAGGTACTGGGTTTGGACTCGTGGCAACTGCTGTAGTGTGTCCTTGAGTAAGGCACTTTACTCAAGTCCTCTCAGCTATAGAATGGGTACCAGTACTGCTGGGGAGTTAACCCGCAATGGGTTGGCGCTGGGGACTTAACCCGCAATGGGTTGGCGTCCTAATTGTTTCTAAAGAGATGGAATTCTTGGGCATGACTGGCTCCTTTATGGAGGCTGTCATTTGAGAGACTATCACATGATGTTATTACCTAACAATGAGTTTCACACGTAATGCGCACGCACAGGTGGTAGCTTTGGAACATGTTTTGGTCACAATGAATGATAGCGTGATGTAATCATTTATGATAATAATAAGTGTTTATTTGGTCTTCAACAGACTTTTCTCCTCGTTGTGTAAAAACAAAATGTTTTTACGGTTTTCTTAATATTGCTCAGAGATCCATGAGAGGGTGGATGTTACTCTCTGCAGTGCATGTAGCTCTCTGCACTGCAATTTAACATCTTAACTTCTCCCAACGGCTGCTGCATGAGAAATATTTCTTGCCTTGTAAATGTTGAATCTCTTAAGACCTTTATGCTATGGCATCTAAGTCATGCACTGTACTAAGTACCAACTGAGGCATACCAACACAATGACAATCCCCAACCTGCTTTCCTCCCTGCCCAAAAATACTCAACATCAGCCATTACCTGTCCTTGTGGTATAGCATAGCAAGGTTTAACGTCCCTAAAGCATCCAGTGCTGGACATTATATCTAGACGGCAACGGCCTTTGATAACCAGTTGTGAACTCACTGGTTGCAGACTCACCGGGATACGAACCTGGGACGTGCGGGTGAGAGGACTAGGCACTAACCACTACACCACAGAGGTCTGTATGTCCTCTCTTGAACTGCAGTACCTACATAAATGCTTCTTCAGGGATAGCTCTCTTTCTCTCAAACTAACAAAAATTCAAACAATTAAATCTACCTTGTCAATTCCAACAACCAACCAATTGAACCACCTGTCTATTGAAAAATGGGTTAAAATTGTGAAATGGAACTTATTTTTGCATAGGTTCCGGCATACTGAGTTTTATTCTTTGGGTTCCGGCATACTGAATTTCATTCCTTGGGTTCCGGCATACTGAGTTTCATTCCTTGGGTTCCGGCATACTGAGTTTCATTCCTTGGGTTCCGGCATACTGAGTTTCATTCCTTGGGTTCCGGCATACTGAGTTTCATTCCTTGGGTTCCGGCATACTGAGTTTTATTCCTTGGGTTCCGGCATACTGAGTTTCATTCCTTGGGTTCCGGCATACTGAGTTTCATTCCTTGGGTTCCGGCATACTGAGTTTCATTCCTTCGGTTCCGGCATACTGACTTTAATTCCTTGGGTTCTGATATACTGAGTTTCATTCCTTGGATCCCGGCATACTGATTTTCACAGTTTTATTTTTTAAAGATAGTCCACAACTTTTCTACTCACCTGTTTTTCTTGCTTCAGTAGCTTTATTGAGTGTCAGAATATCAACCTTTGGATGAAATATGCGCCATGGTATGCCCATCGCCAGCCTCTTAAACCACCACTGTCACAGCAATATCTCCAACATAGTACAGGGAATTATCTCTTACAAATGAATTTTTACCCTATTAGTCAAAAGATTCTTCATCTCCTCCGACTAACTCTGTTCTTGCTTTCCTCATTTTTAGCTCAGCAAATTTCTGTTATTGCTCTACACCCCTTTAAGGAGTTTGAGCTAATGTGATTACTGAGCTAGACAAGAGCCAGAAAATTGATTAACTAATATTTGAAATTTGGAAAGTATTCAATGTTCCCTTTTCCAATCCATTTTTCGCTCCTCTTTCATTTTGGCGAGATTGCTGTTCCCTTTCATACCACCTGTTCTTTGTCTGAAGGTTTTACCAGCACAAGTGTACCCTTCACAATGAATCCCAAACATGTGGACCTACTGTATACCACAATGAATCCCAAACCTTATTTAATTAGACACATTTCTTGTCCTTTTCCTTCAATTATGAATAAGCTGAACCAGTTTGGTCCCACTTCCCTCTTTATTTTCTTTATCCACAATGAGAATCATATTTCCCTTGTCAATGGCGGACCTTGTACTATGCATTACATACTAATTCCAGAATTACGGCTAATCAAAGTTTTGATGAATTTTTATGTAATGCAAAAATTTGTATGCAAAAGTTGTGTGGCATGAAAAATACAGTATGTCTTATTTCAATAGTTTAAAATCAAATAACTTTTCTTCTGCAAAATTTGCATTGAGGGTACATGGACATTCCAAAACTGTTCCCAATTAAAGACAGTTGGTGAAAGATTTAAAAGAATTAAAATAAAGGAACCCTCTCAGGCACAATTTGACCCTTGCTGTTGTGGTGCTGTTAAACCCTCATCAAACAAACAAACAAACTATAGAGTTTCTCTCGATGTCACAAATTTGATTACAAATTTGCATAAACTTATTAAAATAAGAAATTTAAAATGGTCAATTGTTTTACTGAAATTGGTGATGGTTTTTGATATTTTTTATTGTTTACAGAATATTTGTACATGTCTATCTATCTGTAAGTTCAGGATATTTGTACATGTCCATCTATTTGTAAGTTCAGGATATTTGTACTTGTCCATCTATCTGTAAGTTCAGGATATTTGTTCATGTCCATCTATCTGTAAGTTCAGGATATTTGTACATGTCCATCCATCTGTAAGTTCAGGATATTTGTATATGTCCATGTCCATCTATCTGTAAGTTCAGGATATTTGTACATGTCCATCTATCTGTAAGTTCAGGATATTTGTTCATGTCCATCTATCTGTAAGTTCAGGGTATTTGTACATGTCCATCTATCTGTAAGTTCAGGATATTTGTACATGTCCATTTATCTGTAAGTTCAGGATATTTGTACATGTCCATCTATCTGTAAGTTCAGGATATTTGTTCATGTCCATCTATCTGTAAGTTCAGGATATCTGTACATGTCCATCTATCTGTAAGTTCAGGATATTTGTACATGTCCATCCATCTGTAAGTTCAGGATATTTGTACATGTCCATCTATCTGTAAGTTCAGGATATTTGTACATGTCCATCTATCTGTAAGTTCAGGATATATGTACATGTCCATGTATCTTTAAGTTCTAGTTACACCAAGAATGTATTGCTGTGCGTTTGCTTTTTGGAAGAATATTAAAATAGGGAAAAATCTGTTGTGCAAGTTGAGTGTTTAATTAAACTGGCTTTGTAACAGACATTTCCCTATAAACCTATTTCATGTTCAATCCTCAGATTGATCATATAAGCACTTCTTCCATTTGTACTGTTGACGTTACTAGAAAGGAGGACATACTGATGTATATGTTTATTAAAATAACAAACACACTTGAACTTTAGCATTTCTGGTATTACTCTCATCAAGTGCCGCAATGATGATAAATTTTGCTGAGCCAAGAACATTATTAAACAAAGCACTAGTAATAAAATTCTTTGAATAATTCATAGCTTCCCTATCTCAAGTATCTTTCTCTGATTTGCTGGCAGCATATTATGCAAATGAAAGATGATGCCGTATTTAATTTCTCCGATCTGTCTTGCTGATTCTACAAATGATATTTCCGACTTGAAGAGAATTGATAGGATGTGCCGGAAATTTGAAAAAGTGTATTGTCTTAATTTCTGGAAGAAATATAGATGGCTTGCAAACTTCAGACTTGATAATGGGTCGGGTTCCAAAGATATTCTTCTTTTGTTTTTCAATATTTTTGTAGGTGTATAAACTCACTAGCGTCTGCTTCATGGATTTCAACATAATTTTTTCTGAAGAGTGGTGTTTTTGCTTGCGGCAAAGACAGAATAATGAATTAGTTTGTAATTAGTATCGGAAGGAACTGTATATTAAGTTGCGTAGTTCAGCTTGGTTTTCAGCGTGGTTGCAAGAAATGCTTGTTTTTCTTTCTTGCCAATTATGAATTTTGCTTTTGATTACATTAACTGTTCTTTACTTTCAAAATGTGGAGAAGCTCAGTGGTAGAGAGTTAAAGTCTTATCAAAAGGTGCTGGGTTTCATTCCCTGCATGAGTGGTGTGTTGTGTCTTTAGGCAAGACAATTCATTCCACTTGCTTCAGTTCATGTACTCATGTCTTTGAGCAAGACAATTCATTCCACTTGCTTCAGTCCACTCTGCTTGTGCGTTGTGTCCTTAAACAAGACAATTCATTCCACTTGCTTCAGTTCACTCTGCTTGTGCGTTGTGTCCTTAAACAAGACAGTTCATTCCACTTGCTTCAGTCCACTCTGCTTGTGCGTTGTGTCTTTGAACAAGACAATTCATTCCACTTGCTTCAGTCCACTCTGATTGTGTGTTGTGTCCTTAAACAAGACAATTCATTCCACTTGCTTCAGTCCACTCTGCTTGTGCGTTGTGTCCTTGAACAAGACAACACATTCCACTTGCTTCAGTCCACTCTGCTTGTGCATTGTGTCTTTGAACAAGACAATTCATTCCACTTGCTTCAGTCCACTCTGCTTGTGCGTTGTGTCCTTGAACAAGACAATTCATTCCACTTGCTTCCACCCACTCTGCTCGTGTGTTGTGTTTTTGAACAAGACAGTTCATTCCACTTGCTTCAGTCCACTCTGCTTGTGCGTTGTGTCCTTGAACAAGACAACACATTCCACTTGCTTCAGTCCACTCTGATTGTGCGTTGTGTCCTTAAACAAGACAATTCATTCCACTTGCTTCAGTCCACTCTGCTTGTGCGTTGTGTCCTTGAACAAGACAACACATTCCACTTGCTTCAGTCCACTCTGCTTGTGCGTTGTGTCTTTGAACAAGACAATTCATTCCACTTGCTTCAGTCCACTCTGCTTGCGCGTTGTGTCCTTGAACAAGACAATTCATTCCACTTGCTTCCACCCACTCTGCTCGTGTGTTGTGTTTTTGAACAAGACAGTTCATTCCACTTGCTTCAGTCCACTCTGCTTGTGCGTTGTGTCCTTGAACAAGACAACACATTCCACTTGCTTCAGTCCACTCTGATTGTGCGTTGTGTCCTTAAACAAGACAATTCATTCCACTTGCTTCAGTCCACTCTGCTTGTGCGTTGTGTCCTTGAACAAGACAACACATTCCACTTGCTTCAGTCCACTCTGCTTGTGCGTTGTGTCTTTGAACAAGACAATTCATTCCACTTGCTTCAGTCCACTCTGCTTGCGCGTTGTGTCTTTGAACAAGACAACACATTCCACTTGCTTCAGTCCACTCTGCTTGTGCGTTGTGTCTTTGAACAAGACAATTCATTCCACTTGCTTCAGTCCACTCTGCTTGCGCGTTGTGTCTTTGAACAAGACAATTCATTCACTCACTTCAGTTCACTCTGCTCATGCTTTGTGTCCTTGAGCAAGACAATTTATTCCACTTGCTTCAGTCCACTCTGCTGTTAAATGAGTACCAGTACTGCTGGGGAGTTAACCTGTTATGGACTGGTCTTCTGCCCAGGGAGGGTCAATTATTTTGATTTGCTTGCACCATGAAAACCGGGAGTAAGCATTATGGCCATTTATGACCAAGAAAAGATTGACCATTTTAAAAAGGAACTGCTCAATTCTATACACACACATTGACAGTTGCAAAAATTACATTGTCATATTATCAGGTTCATGTTTTAAAAGTGACCTATATAAATTTAACTAATGTCTGAATCATGTAAAGTAATGTAAACACATGTCTGATGCCAGAAAGAAAGTATGAAATTCCTTATTGACTGTTTGCATTCCTAAGGATGATTGGTTCTTGACTGGTAACACATGAAAGCACCTAAATCAATACATAGTTACTATTTATTCACATGTTTGGTAACTTCGAAAGACAGACTTAGTTTTTTCAGGTCTTTCTTTCATGGTTTAATTAATATACACTTCAATCTTTTCTTATTTCCCTTCCAGAGTTAATATCAAACACAGCTGTTAATTAAAACTTTTGAACATTGATTGATGTACTGATTGGCATTTCTGATTGAATACTGATTAAAATACTGATTGGAATTACTGATTGAATACTGATGACAAAACTGATTGGAGTTGCTGATTGAAATACTGATTAAAGTACTGATTGGAGTTTACCGATTGAAATACTGATTAAAGTACTGATAAGAGTTTACCGATTGAAATACTGATTAAAGTACAGTCCTGATTAAAGCAACTTTAGTGACTCTGCTCTAGTATTCAGTGTGTAACCAAGGATGTAAGAAATTTCACATAAGGTGCGATTTCACCTTTATTGATTTTGAACCTTGTTAACTATTAACCCTTACTCTCCCAAGGGTCCAAAAATAGAATAAGCTATTTCTGAAATTTTTGGAAAGAGGATTTTTTCAGCACTTTCTGTTCCATTTGTACCAAAACAAGTTTGACTTTTATGAAAGCTAGCATGTTGAACTTTCCAAAAATGTGCATATTTCCGAATTCAAATATGCAAATTAGGTCATTGAATTAGCATATTAGGTCTCCAAACATTCTATCTTTATGACACGCTTGTGCCTTGTGGCTACATAGCAAAAAAATATGGATAGAATTTCTGAATCGTCCTTGGAAAGACCTTTTATTTGATACTATTTATGGATTTTTAGGAATCAGAAGAAAAAAAATGACGCAAATATGAAAAATTTGGTACATTTTGACCTAAAAATTATCCCCCGATTCTGTGAATAATCTATCTAATAGTGTATGGCACTAAATTTTCCAAAAAATGCATTTTCCCCTTCTATGATGTCCAAAACTAATAGAATGCAGAAAACAAGATGTTTACATCATCATTTGCAAAAAATAAAATAAACAAATATGCAAATGATATGCAAATTGGGTCATTTACCTTATTTATTATGCACAAAACTGTTTTTTGTTTATTTCTGACCCAATTTCAGCCATTACAAACTTCACAGCTACTTTTATGTTGATAGACTATGCTAATTATCTATTAGACACTTACTTCTGTTCATTCCACATGGAATTCATAAGAAATGTTTGCTGAAAAGGTCCAAATTTGTAAAGTCTTCTGCTATACCTTGTTGCTGCAAATAGAATTAAAAAAATTGCAACTATATTCATTCAACTTACTTTAGTTTGGTCTTCCCATAACCAGTTACCAAAGACCTCGTGTCGATCCCGGTCACTCTCCACCAGTACTTCCCACAGTTGATAGTCTTTATCGGCTGCAGGGATGACCTTCGACCGTTGTATCTCCTGCAGCCGAGCGTTCCGCTCTTCCTCTCTGGTTTTGAAGGCAGCTTTCTCCGCTGCAGTCAGATTTTCTTTGAGTGGTGATGGTGGCGAGACTGCAGCGGATGGCCTGGAAGAGAAGCCAGGGCTCATCTTCATCGGTCTGTCCCTCTTCCTCTTGGGTTGGGGAGTAGCGGGCGGCTCGTCCTCTTCCTCCTGATACAGTTCTTGTCTGGCCTGTGAAGAAGATATAAAATTTAGTTGAAATAACTAGAATATCAAGCATACGCATAACATGTTATCGCATAACATGTTATCGCATAACATGTTATCGCATAACATGTTATCGCATAACATGTTATTGTGGTTTCTAACCTGCCCCACAATTTTGTGGTTACTGTTGGGACAAACTTTTACAGCCGGGAAGCCCGGGGGTACAAACAGGGGTCCAAAATGTTTGTTTTATCGATCTAGTAATCACCACAACAGTGGCATAGCCAGGGGGAGGGGTAAAGGATCATGGTCCCAAAAAATGGGGTATCAAAATAATGTACCGGTACTAGGCCTATATACAAGCATTTTTCTCTAAATGGGCTTGGGGTACCCCCAACATGTGTATTTTGCCCTAACATGGGACCCCTACTCCACTTTCCCCCATAGAATTGTGATTTCGGCCCCTGAAATAATGGAACTTGGATTTTGTGAAATTGGGAATACACATATTTCAGTAGGCCTAAATTTACAATATTGCCATTGGGAAATACATATATTTCAGTCCATTTAGAAATGTTATTTTTGGGGTTCAGCTTTCATTTGTTTCATCCGAGTTATTATAAAAAGGACCTAAATCCTTTTTTTTATTTGTGATTTTAGTGTCCCTTTTACTTGTTAATCGTAATAAGCAAAAAATCCCCGCTAATTTATCATTAGAATTCTATAAGCCTTATTTTATTACTACACATTTACAATGTAGTATTTTCGCTATTTTTGGAAGAAAACACTCACCAACTCCGGAATTTGGAACAGATCGCTATCCATCTCAGCAGGCTCTATATTCTCCTCTTCCTCAATCTGGTCGAGTTCTGGTACATCTTCTTCATCAGAAGTACCTTCCGACCCCTCTGAATCATCATTATTCTGAAGAAAACATATAAGTCGGAAGGCACGTCCGACGTTGTATCTCGCCATTTTGTGATATCGAATGTGCGAAGAAAAAGGAAAAGGAGGGATTTGATGTCACAGTCAGAGACTTTTTATGCACATATAGAGGGGCTGCATCTGTTATTGTAAAAGTTTGTCTGAACGATCTATTTCTCCTCTACATGTAGAGATTTTAAAAATTCTAATACAATATTTGGGCCGGTTTTTATGATTTTTTGATAAAAAAAAGGTCAAAAATGGCCCAAAATCACAAATTTTGGCATATTCTCTTAAAAACACACAAACCTTGACCAAGTACAAGTAGAAATCGTGTAGCAACCAACAATTCAAACTATCTTTATACTTTACCTGAAGAAAAAGAAATAGAAAAATATTCATGTATGACATTCGTCTTTTAAAAAAAAAAAAAAAATGCCGTTTTTTTTAAAAATGCACTTTTTTGTAATGATTTTACTCAAAAAAATTCAATCTACCTCCCCAACAAAATAAGCATATTATGAAAGATGTATTCAATCTGGTTTGAATAAACTTATTTGCAGCTCTACAGGATTTTGGGAAGGTACTCAAAAAAAAATTGGAAAAAAAGATCGTAAACGTCACGGTCACGCTGGTAGAGTAAGGGTTAATCAAGAGATAACCCAATGTTATTACAACATGGGCTGCATGTAGGAGGCCCCAGGACAAATTCAGGATGTGCACCATTTGTCATGGACTAAGTAGTAAAGTTGAGCAGTGATTCGTAAGATTTTTGCAGAAGAAGACCTGCATGATTTTTACAAAAGATGGGAAACACATGCAAAATTGAGCTGCTGGCTTTTTTTCAGTCTTTAATCTTCTTGATATCCAGTAGAGGCCATGGTCCCAGGAGGAATAGCTCAGGGAAATCGAGCCCCCTTGTTAGCATTGGACAAGATTGACATGGTTCCCTGTGCATCCACTTTGAGACTAATTGATTTCTTTATAACCTGAGGCCTGTGGCCCATCATGGCTTACGTATAGGCCAAAAAAGACCAAGCTCCTAGAACCACTTATCCCTGTTGAGAACACTGACAAGATGGGAATGGTACATGACATTATATCTGGTCCCCATGCATCTAATTTCATATTCCTATAGGACTCCATAGTCCAAGATCCTTCTAGCTTCTTGTCTACAGTACCTTAAAGGTATGGCACCTGAGGTCATATGCTCTTTAGAGGCTAATGCCCCCATGGCATAGTTCCTGTAGATACATACTGTAGGTCACAAGAGGAAAGTCAACCTACCCCCTTAACAACACTGTTAAGCTGTTTTTTACCTCTGTCTACCTTGGAAGTGTGGACCCCTGAAGTTCTATAGCTGATGCCCCATGGCATAGTTCCTGCAGAGACCTACTCTAAGCCACAAGAGGAAAGGACAGCGGGCAGCCTACCCTCCGTGTCAGTGCTGTTAGAATCCTGTAGCCTAAGGACATTCTAACCTCTGTCTACCTTGGCGGTTTGGTTTCCCCAAGTCCTATTCCATTTTAAGGCTCATTCCCCATGGCCTAGTTCCTGCAGAGACCTACTCTAAGCCACAAGAGGAAAGGACAGCGGGCAACCTACCCTTCGTGTCAGTGTTGTTAGAATCCTGTGGCCTTAGGTCATTCTAACCTCCTGTCTACCTTGAAGGTGTGGTTCCCCCAAGTCCTATGCCCTCGTAAGGCTGATGCCCCATGTCATAGTTCCTGCAGAGACCTACTCTAGGCCACAAGATGAAAGTACAGCAGGCAACCTACCCTCTGTGTCAGTACTGTTAGGACCCCATATTCCAAGATCCTTCTAACCTCTGTTTACCTTGAAGGTGTGGTCCCCTCAAGTCCTATGCTCTGTAGAGGCTGATGCCCTATTGCATACTTTCATCAGAGATCTACTCTAGGCCACAAGAGGAAAGGGCAGCTTACCCTCCATGTCAGTACTGTTAGGACCCAATAGCCTTAGATCCTTCTAACCTCTGTCTATCTTGAAGTTGTGGTCCCTTTAAGTCCTAGAGGCTGATGCCCCATGGCATCGTTCCTGTAGACCTACTGTAAACCAAGAGGAAAGTTATGCAGGTCCTATAGAATTGGAAGGCTCTCTCGTGACAAATGTCAAGGCCCCACAAAAAATAGGTTTGCTCTTGACAAAATATGTACAGCATTTGTATGTTTGTTATCATTTCGTTGGGTCATTCACCCAATGCTTAACACATTACATAATCTCAAGTTGTTGTGTTCTAAAAGTTTAAAGTTTCATCGATACTTGATTTTTAACAATTTGTGATGTTTGAAATGGAATGGGAACTGATTTGTTTTGGTGTACTTTCTTCCACTTTATTTGTGTTATTCATGTTAAAGAGCAGAACTTTGTGATGGAAATATGAGCAGCTCACGTTTATCTTACACCCCTCAGTGTCTTTAATCTCAGTTGACATTTGTAGCTTTTACAGTTTGGGTTTTGACTTTTGAAGTATATGTTGTTGTGGTCTGCTGTTGCATCCTGTACTGGACTCACCCATGTTTGCCCGACATGTGGAAGAGACTTCCGTGCACGGCCTCAGTCATCTATGTACACACTATCTATGTAATTTTGGTCATCATCACTTGCGACGGACAAACATCATCACATACATACATGTACATCTGTGTTGGTATTTCATGCATAAAACATGAAATGGACTGATTGTGAGGCATGAATTAATTTTTCTTGCAATGCAGCAGACCCTTATTTTTTCCTCACCATACTGATAGTATCTTTCGAATTGTGAGAAGGTCCTTCTGGGCAATCCTTAGGCCTATGTGAAGCTTACAAGATTCTTTGCAAGGAACGGATTCTGCATTGTGACAAGCATATATATTCACTGACTCAGTCAAATGAGGAAGACAAGACTTGTTCATTTGCATAAATCAGTTTCTGCATTGTGACAAGCATGAATATTCACTGACTCAGTCAAATGAGGAAGAGCAGACTTGTTGATTTGCATAAATCAGTTTCTGCATTGTGACAAGCATAAATATTCACTGACTCAGTCAAATGAGGAAGAGCAGACTTGTTGATTTGCATAAATCACTTTCTGCATTGTGACAAGCATGAATATTCACTGACTCGGTTAAATGAGGAAGAGCAGACTTGTTAATTTGCATAAATCAGTCTCTGCATTGTGACAAGCATGAATATGCACTAACTCAGTCAAATGAGGAAGACAAGACTTGTTCATTTGCTAAATCTTGTTTCTGCTTAGTGACAGCGATGACTGTTCACTGACTCGATCAAATGAGGAAGACAACATTTGTTTTGTCTTTTGTACACTTAATGCATAAAACATGGAAAAGAGTGATTCTGATACATTATAAAAATCATCACAAAGACCCGTTAAGCTGAATGAGAAGCACAAACGGCCGCTGTTTCAACTGGCAAATACCTTTATCTTCAGCTAGCCAATGGAAGACTGATTGTTAACTGGAGGGGACATGTGTACTGGGCTGTGAATCCCAAACACCTGCACCTTAGATTAAGTTTTCAGTTAGATCTCAAAAGCAGGCTGTTACAGTATGATGATTATGCCCGAACTCAGCAATGCAACTTTTTTTTACATTCATTTTTGTATATGGATTCAGCACATTTATTCATTATTTCTTAAAATACTGTATGCTGATTGGTTACAAGTTATCTGACTGATAAATATGCACATATATATCAGCCCAATAGCCTACACATGTGGTTTGTGAACCACCAACATTATGATGTATACTGTTACTGTGTGTTCCTCACCCATAACGGAGCTCACAGGTGTACTATAACATACCTCATGTTACTGTATATGCAGTGCAAGTGGAGTTTGAACAAAACTGTACATGGGTTGGTATATGTACTGATCGTTTCAATTACTGACTTCTGAACATGTGCGCTTGCTTAATTGTTAGGAAGAAACTTATAAGTAGTGGTACAATTCAATATTTGTCTTGGCTGCGTATTATTTAGATGAAAATGTTGTCAGATGTGATCTCTGGGACAAGGATTTCCAATTGAAGTTTGGACAGCAACATTTTGGATACATTCATCATGTTCTGTGAGTAGAAGGTGTTTATCTACAATCATAATTGGATTCTACTGTAATTTGATATACTTTGATAGAGTTGCAGTTTGACATGGAATTTGAATTGGCTTCAAGTGAGAACCATTTTCTACTTCACAAATGTTTTGGTTCGCATGCAAAGCATAATGCGAACTTAGGTAATGGCGATTACGTTCGTCCAGCTGTCCGTCCAGCCGCCCGTCCGGCCGGCCGCCCGTCCGGCCAGCCGCCCGTCCGTCCGGCCGGCCACAGGTTTTTCCTGAGATTTCCTCAGAAATGTTAAAAAAAATTGAGAATTCCTCAGAAAATGTTAAAGATTTCTCAGAGTTCCTCAGAAAAAGTTAAAAGTTAATTCAGATATCCTTATGAAAGGTTAGAATTTCCGTACTAAATGTTAAAGTTTTTCAGAGACACTTCAGACAGGATTGAAGACTATAGTTTCCTTAAAAGTCTACAAAACATTTGCTATTTCTTAGAAGATAACTGTAAAATGATATAATTTTGCAATATTCTTCAGAGATCCTCAAATGTCTCTCTTGTAGCACTTGAGATTTAAAGTCCTTAAAATTCTTCAAAATATTTGGGTACCAACAGTTGTATCAGGCATGATTATTTAACTCCACCTTTATTATTGTGGTCATTTGCATAAAGCTACTACAGCATATGAACTGATCAGACTATTTTATTTAGTATGCTTAGTCAGGGAGTATGACAGGATGTGATTGCATATGCACATTGGGAGGGATGCCATGTGGGACATGGATGGGGGCCACAAGGGACATATGATATAATATATACCATGTGGTATACACCAAGGGCTATATCAGGCATAATTATTTGACTCCACTTTTTTTTTTTCATTCAACAACTCATTTGCATATATGTTATTATATGAACTGACACTTTCATACATAGTATGCTCAACCAGGGACTGTGATAGCTACATGTAGAATGAGACTTCTTATGGAGCCTTTGGGACATCATGTGGGACATAGGGTTGGATGCCATGTGGGATGCCATGTGGGACATGGGGTGGGATGCCATGTGGAAGGATGGAATGCAATGTAGGATATATGGTGGAATGCCATGCAGGACATAAGGTGGAATGCCATGGGATGGATTGTCATGTGGGACATGGGATGTCATGTAGGACATGGGGTCCCACCCCATTTCAACAAGTCATTTGCATATAAGTTATTATATGAACTGACACATTCATACATAGTATGCTCAATCAGGGACTGTGATAGCTAGGATGATACTTCTTATGGAGCCTATGGGATGCCATGTGGAACAGGGTAGAATGCCATGTTGGACATGGTGGGATGCCACGAGTAACACAGAGTGTGACATAGGTTGGGATGCCATGTGTGTCATAAGGTAGGATACCATGTGTGACATAAGGTAGGATGCCATGTGTGACATAGGGTAGGAGGTTATGTGGGACATAGGGTAGGAGGCCATGGGGACATGGGATGTGATGCCATGTGGGACATAAAGTAGGATGTCATTGGGACAATGGGAGGGATACCATGTGGAACATATGGTGGGACATTAGGTGCGACATCAAGTGGGAAGCCACTGATGCGGGACACAAGGAGGGATGCCATGTGGGACATAGGGAGGGATGTCATGTGGTACATATGGTTGGATTAATGTGGGACATACATGTAGGATGGAATCCATGTGGGTCATAGTGTGGGATGCCATGTGGGACATATGGTGGAATGCGATGTGGGACATATGGTGGAATGCCACGTGGGACAAGGGATGGGATGTAATGTGGGACATGAGGTGGGATGCCATGTGGGAGATATGGTGGAATGTCATGTGGGACATGGTGTGGGATGCCATGTGGGACATGGGATGCCATGTGGGACTTAGTGTGAGATGCCATTTTTTTATAATTGGCCAGGTCATATGATATGGGTGTCAATTTGCATGGGCATGCGAACCATGACGGTATTTACCATTCTAGTTTGTGGTGGAATGGACCTTGTTTTGGTCTTGAACTTAATAATACTATAACAATTTGTTATAAAAGTTATCGGATAATAAATGTTTGATGCCAGAATGTATGTTTTCAAAAGGGAGGGGGAGGCGTTCCAAATCAAAGATAAAAGCATTCTGGGTATATAACAACTATGTTTTAGAGGGGAAATAGTTGGTTTGTGCACCATAAGTATTGGTACTAGAGGTAGCTGCATTAATGGTGCAAATGTGTTTCTCTACTTTCCCCTATCAGTGTTGTTATTCTCTTCAATGAGAGGGACTGGGGGAGAAGTTCCATGTGCGGTCTGGGGAAATCCTGTAGCCGAGATTTGGGGTGGAGCTCCCAGGTCTACATTTTAGTCAAGATACACATCTTAACTCAACGTACTTCAAGGCACAACATACCTGAATGTTCACACAATTTTGCAAAACCTGTGAACTCACATATGAAGCTGGGTGTACATAATGTCCCCCTGTTATCCAAGGAATAAGAACATGTGCCTCCACTTTAATATAATGGTCCTGCTGCCCTCCTTCATACACAAATGAGTCATTGTTGAATGACTTTCACTTTGCCTTGCCTGCAATGATATAAACCTGTGTCGTTAGGATGTTTTCCTGCTGTCCCCGCTTATGTATGCAAATGACATAAGAATGGTAAATGGAGTACTGTAGATCTGATTGGCATTACTTTGGACCTCATCCACTTATTTCTTTCCCCCAAATATTGGAAGTCTGCTATAGATATTATATGAGACAGCACTGTGTATATGTATGCATCTCGCCACCCATCTGCCTTACTGTGAAATTTTATCTTTTGAGGTAATGTTTATTGTTACACCTTTGGCTCTGGAAGAAATAATGAGAGAGAAAATATGAGAGCCTACAAAAGAACCTGTAGTCTATTCAGAAATCTACAGGGCGATTCCTTGAATGTAACATCAGTCACAGAGCGTAGAATCACCCTCACTTAACCATAGGAGGGTCCCAGGGATAAGCAGGGTGAATTCATGAATGTAACGTCAGTCACAGAGCATGGAATTACCCCCACTTGACCCTAGGAGGGTCCTAGGGATAAGCAGGGTGATTCCATGAATGTAACGTCAGTCACAGAGCATGGAATTACCCCCACTTGACCCTAGGAGGGTCCTAGGGATAAGCAGGGTGATTCCATGAATATAACGTCAGTCACAGAGCATGAAATCACCCCCACTTGACCCTAGGAGGGTCCCAGGGATAAGCAGGGTGATTCCATGAATATAACGTCAGTCACAGAGCATGAAATCACCCCCACTTGACCCTAGGAGGGTCCCAGGGATAAGCAGGGTGATTCCATGAATGTAACGTCAGTCACAGAGCATGGAATCACCCCCACTTAACCATGGGAGGGTCCCAGAGATAAGCAGGGTGATTCCATGAATGTAACATCAGTCACAGAGCATGGAATCACCCCCACTTAACCATGGGAGGGTCCCAGAGATAAGCAGGGTGATTCCATGAATGTAACATCAGTCACAGAGCATGGAATCACCCCCACTTAACCATGGGAGGGTCCCAGAGATAAGCAGGGTGATTCCATGAATGTAACATCAGTCACAGAGCATGGAATCACCCCCACTTAACCATGGGAGGGTCCCAGAGATAAGCAGGGTGATTCCATGAATGTAACGTCAGTCACAGAGCATGGAATCACCCCCACTTAACCCTAGGAGGGTCCCAGAGATAAGCAGGGTGATTCCATGAATGTAACATCAGTCACAGAGCATGGAATCACCCCCACTTAACCATAGGAGGGTCCCTGGGATAAGCAGGGTGATTCCTTGAATGTAACGTCAGTCACAGAGCATGGAATCACCCCCACTTAACCCTAGGAGGGTCCTAGGGATAAGCAGGGTGATTCCATGAATGTAACGTCAGTCGCCCAAGAGTTATGATGCATTTATAGCATTCAATACAAGGACCATAAGAGTTGCATTACAGCAGCAGATATGCAGACCTACAAGAATAACCAGGAAGAATTTTTATTTCATTCATTTGTCAAATGATTGTAATGGTGCTCTTTATTTCTACGCCAATATTATTTCTTTCCATAAATTTTAAAGAACCATATTTTATAGGTTTATTTATGTGTGCTAAGACTAGTATTTTATTGTTTTTCTACATTTCATTTCTCATGCAGTCATACGCAAGCCACTGCAGTGGCAGAAGACATCGGCAGCGCATGACCTGGCTGAGTTCCAAAGCTGGAGAAGCATTGCGCAATACCTTAAGAGATGAATTGATGAGACTTCCAGATGAAGATGACTTTGAGGAAACCTTGCCGAAAAAGCGGAAACACTACGTGACCTCAGAAGGGTTAGCTTTTTACTCTTTCTGTTTACAAACAAACATCTCTATTTATGGGAGAGGTCAGGTGAGTATAACATGTGACTTCTGTGATGATCATGTGATCATATCTTCATTGGAAGACAGTACCATAGTGCATCATGGTATCTTACTTTACGGATTGTGGCATATTTCTACTGTGATGTGGAGTATGTATGAGGCACTTGTGACCTTGTGAAACCTACACATGAGTGAGTGTGGTCATGTGAACCACTTTGTTTCTTGTCATAAGAAATTTTGTGTTGTTTGAGTTTCAAAGACAAGGAATCTCCTTTCCAGTACGATCAGCTGTGGTTGAGAATACACCCTCAGTAAAAGCAACTTTGATTACTTATCTATTCATCTAGAATGATCTTGTCCATGTGACAAAAATGATAACATTCTTGTCCATCTATTGGTCATGTGATCTTGACATGAGACTATTCAGTAGATCAGGTGATTATACAACGTTTGTGATCATTTCTACACATTCTTGTCACCTTCAGCTTTTGAATTATTTTCTTAACCTTGGCTCAGATTATCCTGTCATGAACTTTTGTCTCAAAACTGGATTTTTTGTGAAACCATGTTAGCTGCTGAAAACATATTCTTCAGATTTGAATCATGCACTTAAGCTTATGTTGTCTAATCAACTGGCTTTTGCCAAGTGGGAAAATAATCTGGAAGCTTGATATACATGGGGAGCTCGACGTTTACTATGGGTTTGGCATAAGCTGTGAGCTTGGCATAAGCTGTGAGCTTGGCATGAGCTGTGAGCTTGACATGAGCTGTGAGCTTGGCATGAGCTGTGAGTTCAGCATAAGCTGTGAGCTTGACATGAGCTTTGAGCTTGGCATGAGCTGTGAGCTCGGCATGAGCTGTGAGCTCGGCATGAGCTGTCAGCTCGGCATAAGCTGTCAGCTCGGCATAAGCTGTGCACTGCAAATAACATGAGAGATTGGTGGAAGCTGAGCTCATCATAACGGAGTTTGATCAACACTGAGCTGGACATAAACTGTGGACCTCCACATAATCTCTGTGAGTTTGATATTCACTGAGCTTGACATAAAGGTCACCTGTGTAGATACAGGTTTCTGCAATGGGCTTTATATATACTACAGGGTGAACAATCACTTCAGACAAAATATTATTGTGTATAGGCCAGTTAGTGAACAGAAGATGAAGATTATTGTCCACACCCAAATGCATCAACCTCCACGTCAACCTCTACAACCAAATCAAACGTCACCTGTCCAACTACACCTCCATCTACACCAACGGCTCAAAAGAAAGCGACAAGACAGTCTTAATTGCTGTCACCCAAAACATCACTCTCAGCAGCAGACTCCACAACAACTCTATCAATCATTCCGCTGAAGCTAAAGCCATCCTGCTTGCCCTCAGCTACATTGAGTACTCTTCCCTCAACCAAGTTACCACCTTCTCAGATTGCATCTTTCCTCACTTTCACACAACCTAAAATGGCCACCACCCACCCACCTCTTCCTTCATAAACTCCTTTGCATCCCCCTTTGCAGAAAAATCATACTTTACTTCTGGATACCCAGTCATGTGGGTATCCCTGACAATGACAAAGCAGACTCAGCTGCTAAACAATCTCTCATGCTCCCCCGCCCCCTCCCACCCCTTTACAAAACCCATACCGATGGCAAACCCCTCATAGTTTCTCATGTCTGCCTCCACTGGCAAACCAATTGGAACACCCTCAAGGATAAGAAACTCCACAGTATATGCAACCCACAACCTTTCTTATAAAGACGAAGTCTACATCACCCACTTCACAAAAGGCCTCATCCACTTTTCTTGCACCGGGCCCCCACCGCTCTGCAATAACTACCACGGGCCTCTAGTAGTCAATTCATCCTCATAGATTGACCGCCCGTCACCCTCTTAGAAGCCTCCCTCAACTCATTCAATTCCATGCCGAGCTCTTCTTCCAAAGAATCCTCTCCTTCCTACATCACACTAACTACTATAACTTCTTCTTTCTCTTCCTACCTCCTGCACTCCACACCATGTCCTCAACCTTTTTTCACCTCTGACATCTTATCTCTCTGAAATATCTAATATCTTTAACACAAGTCAACCATCTGTTAAGCTTCACGATACAAAGAAACATTGCCACCGCTAGCTACTCTTCTCCTCCACGCTGCTGTGTATCTTACACCTTTTACTTTACCTTTTTTGTTTTTATATCACCCCATTTGTTCTATAAGTTTGCTATAATTGAACCTCTCTAGTACTATATGACCTTTACTGTTCATGTACTCACTAGTCTACAATATGAAGGCTCACAGTTGTCACAGTCTTCTGCCAAATTGACCAATGAGATAAAAGAAGCTGTTGGACAAAACTGTGATCTAAAGATGCAAGCCTCATAGCTGCATCAAGAAAGTTTTGTCACGTTACAACTACAAAGTCATGCATTGACCAATCACATTCCAGAAACCGATTGACATAAAGTGTGAGCCAGGTATGAAGTTTTATAACTTTTATTCAGAAGGTGTTTGGGAGACATAAGTGTAAACAAAAGGTTGAAGATTTAAAGCTGTATGTACAGTCATCTTTATACACCATCAATAGTGTTTCACCACCACCAATCAGCTGGCAACTACTGATACGCATCAACCGATCAGCTTGATGATCACCAATCAGCTGGCAACTACTGATACGCATCAAGCAATCAGCTTGATGATCACCAATCAGCTGGCAACTACTGATACGCATCAAGCAATCAGCTTGATGATCACCAATCAGCTGGCAACTACTGATACGCATCAACCAATCAGCTTGATGATGCGTTTTGATGCAAGGTCTGAGTGCATAGCATAGTGACCCACAAGTTTCACTTAGCTCGAGTGATTTAAATTGATGTGTGGTTTTGTTACTGCTTAAGGTAAAAGTGATTAAGAAGAGACTAATTGGAATAGGGGAAGGGCAGAAATTGAGGGGTGGGAATGTTTTAGGATGAGATCAGTCAAGATAAAGTTGAAACTTTCCAATGGAATGTGCTGAACAATGATTTTGCGCTGTAAATGAAGATCCACACAATCAATTTTCTGGATTCAAAGAGACTTACATCAAGTGTACTCTGGAGTCAATGAAAACGAAACAATTGGTTTCTGCCATGAATGGAAAATGATGGAATGTGAATCCTAGCTGAATTAGAGCTCGAACAATGATGCTGCATTTGAATAAAACTGAAAACAATGATATGGCCTTGGAAGAAATCCAGTCCAGAAGATAATTTTTAAGTGTTCAGATTGCAAACGTTCATTACAGATCAAAACTTGGGGATGAATCTTGGTGGGCCTAGGATTTCTGAGGTAGATTATATTGGGTATGGGAATCAAATGAAGTCTAAAATTATTTTAGGCATGTTGGAATTGCAACGGGGCGGGCAGAGGTATGCGCTCTAGAGAGTGCTAATATTCTTCTTTTGACTGTAATTGAATGTTTACAGGGTTTCCAGAATCACTTGCTATAAAATCAACATTTTTTTCCTAACACACACTGTATGGTTGAACTCCTTTTCTCAAATTAATTACCCCTCCATATCAGTCTCTGGATTCAGGGAAGCATGACTGAAAATCCTAATTTCCCAAAGCAAAAAGGGAGACACACCTAATGGAAAGTGTTGCCTAATTGTGCCTTGAAGCCATCTCAGAATGGGATCCAATATCATATTTTCAAAATAAGAGAGGTGATGAAAACCTAGAAAGTGTTGCTTTTGTGTAAGTGGAATAGAAGCAACAATTAATAGCTTTTCGGCACGTCTCTCTCTCTCTCTCTTGCTAATAGTATCAGTTTCTGTCTTAGCTGTGCTCCATATCCAAGGTTCCCTGTGGGATAACCTAATTGTGTCTGCAGGTGCATGTTAAATTATCTCCTTTCTTTATTTAATTGATACTTCACTTTGTTGACACATTCTGATGCTTCCTGATTACATTTCAGACCTTTTTTGTCAGTTCTAGGACATAGTTTATTTTCAGTATTGTAACTCAATCCACTTTTCTATTACAAGGCCTACTGTGCCGTAAGCTAAGGAGTGAATCCACCAAATCATTCCATCCAAGATGATATGCTACTTTCAATTGACCTTGCCAGCGTTGCAACATCTCTTGATGTTAACTTCGTCCATGGCATTCAACTTAATAGCTGCCCTGCTACAGACTTGGCAACTCTTGCTTTGGGAATAGACACTATTCATGCTCATAACTTGCTGTTTTCCATTGGTCTGACATAGGTCCTAATGGTTCCCCTTCCACAATATCTCCCCCTCAAACCTCCTCATTCAACCCATCAACTTAAACAAAACAGCTGAAACTAACACCCCTACTACAACAAACAATGCTACTCAACCCCCACTAGCAACTCCCCCTGTTCGACCCCCACTAGCAACGCCCCCTCCTCACCCCACTAGCAGTTCCCCTCCCCACCCCATTAGCAATGCCCCTCCCCACCCCACTAGCAACACCCCTCCCCTCCCCACCCCACTAGCAATGCCCCTCTTATCCCACTAAAATTCCCCCTTCCCACCCCACTAGCAATTCCCCCTCCCAACCCCACTAGCGACACCTCGACCCCACTAGCGACACCCGACCCAACTAGCGACACCCGACCCAACTAGCGACACCCCGACCCAACTAGCGACACCCCTCCTGACCCCCACTGGTGACACCCTCCTCGACCCCACTAGTGACACCCTCCTCCACCCCCACTAGCAACTCTCCTCTTCCACTCCCATTAGCAACACCCCCTCCTCCACCCACCACTAGCAACACCCCTCCACCAACACCCCCTCCTCCACCAACATCCCCTTCTCCACTAACACCAGCTCCTCCACCAACACCAGCTTCTCCACCAACACCAGCTCTTCCACCAACACCAGCTCCTCCACCAACACAAGCTCCTCCACCAAAACCAGCTCCTCCGCCAACACCAGCTCCTCCGCCAACACCAGCTCCTCCGCCAACGCCAGCTCCTCCGCCAACGCCAGCTCCTCCACCAACGCCAGCTCCTCCACCAACACCAGCTCCTCCACCAACACCAGCTCCTCCACCAAGACCAGCTCCTCCACCAAGACCAGCTCCTCCACCAACACCAGCTTCTCCACCAACACCAGCTCTTCCACCAACACAAGCTCCTCCACCAACAACAGCTCCTCCACCAACACCAGCTCCTCCACCAACACCAGCTCCTCCACCAACACCAGCTCCTCCACCAACACCAGCTCCTCCAACACCAGCTCCTCCACCAACACCAGCTCCTCCACCAACACCAGCTCCTCCACCAACACCAGCTCCCCCACCAACACCAGCTCCTACACCAACACCAGCTCCTCCACCAATACTAGCTCTTCCACCCACACCACTCTGCAAAGCTTCTCAACTCCGCTTTAATATAGTTGAACCTTTCTGGTGCAATTTGTTCAATGCTGTTTAAGGTGTCACTAACCCCAATCAACCTTTTGGGAGATTCTCATAAGCTAGATAACTGTGATATACCTCATTTATTTTCACTTATCGTCTGTGCACGGTTGCTTTTTGTCTCTAACAGAGCATTTTGCAGATTTGCTGTAGTGTTCAATTACCTTCACAGCCTGAGAGATTTTACAACACTATGTGCTGTAACTGGTTTTGGTAGACGACCCACTTTGTGTATGGTTGTTTCATCCTTCTTCTTTTGTTTTAAAGTCTGTGATCGTGGTTACCTACTTAAGTTGGACTATATGTACAGTGTATAATGGCAAAATGATTGAGTTCTGTGCTATGATTACAGAGGTGTTGGGTTCACTCCTTGGGGATGTGAATGTTAAGATGGATGTAAGAGCATGATCAAGCCTTCGCTGAGTACAGCCGTGGGAATCCTAATCATGTGAGAGATAATTCACATGTCCAGCTAATGTTAATGTGGAGATACATGCACAGTGTAATTCAACATTTCTGATTGGTCAATTTACTGATGGCGTTTCAAGCAGTTATCTCAGAATTTCACTCCTTATTCCGTAAACTTTATTTTGGAGATTAGTTGTGAACCACTATTAGAAATGCACTTCTTTTGAGTTGGTGTCTTTATTTGAATAGAACTTGACCCCACGTAACCTCTATGTATGACAAATGCTGGTAATAAGGCTTGTTGGAATGTTTGTCACAACTAATCTTATATATTTGATCTCCATTGAGTCTACCACCCTACGCTGCACTCTCATTTCCCTTCCCTTTGTAGTGATGGGATGGGAATTAGAGAGTTGCAAGTGATAAGCAGGCATGTAGCCAGCACTGGGATGTTGTGTCCCCTTGCATAGGTCTGTGCCCCCTTGCATGGGTCTGTGCCCCTTGCATGGGTTTGTGGCCCCTTGCATGGGTCTGTGCCCCCTTGCATGGGTCTGTTCCCCCTTGCATGGGTCTGTGCCCCCTTGCATGGGTCTGTGCCCCCTTGCATGGGTCTGTTTCTCCTTGCACAGGTATATTATGTTTCCTCTGGAAGAAATATAAAACAGGTAATTAAAATTTAACCAAAAAAAACCTGGAATTTCTATTCCAGTGCCTGACTTTAGGTGTCCCCCCCCGCCTTTTATTCCTAAACAGGATTTGATATGAATAACATCCTTTAGATGAATAGAAAAGGTGAGGATTTGTTATGTGTTGTCTTCCATTGTGCATGCAGAAGAGTCAATAACTCTCCGTGAAAGGGATACCAGTCTATAGCAGATTAGTCTCAATGAAAAGAGTAGTGCTCAGTAACAGCTGAGAATAATGTTGAGACAGGTGGCTCAGTTGGTAGAGTGCTCAACTGAGTGGCTTAGTTGGTAGAGCGCACACCTGAGTGGCTCAGTTGGTAGAGCGCACGACTGAGTGGCTCAGTTGGTAGAGCGCACAACTAAGTGGCTCAGTTGGTAGAGCGCACACCTGAGTGAGTGGCTCAGTTGGTAGAGCGCACACCTGAGTGGCTCAGTTGGTAGAGCGCACAACTGAGATGCTCAGTTGGTAGAGCGCACAACTGAGTGGCTCAGTTGGTAGAGCGCACAACTGAGTGGCTCAGTTGGTAGAGCGCACAACTGAGTGGCTCAGCTGGTAGAGCGCACAACTAAATGCTCAGTTGGTAGAGCGCACAAATGAGTGGCTCAGTTGGTAGAGCGCACAACTGAGTGGCTCAGTTGGTAGAGCGCACACCTGAGTGGCTCAGTTGGTAGAGCGCACACCTGAGTGGCTCAGTTGGTAGAGTGCACAACTGAGTGGCTCAGTTGGTAGAGCGCACACCTGAGTGGCTCAGTTGGTAGAGCGCACAACTAAGTGGCTCAGTTGGTAGAGTGCACAACTGAGTGGCTCAGTTGGTAGAGCGCACAACTGAGAGGCTTAGTTGGTAGAGTGCACAACTGAGTGGCTCAGTTGGTAGAGCGCACAAGTGAGTGGCTCAGTTGGTAGAGCGCACAACTGAGTGGCTCAGTTGGTAGAGCGCACACCTGAGTGGCTCACTTGGTAGAGCACACAACTGAGTGGCTCACTTGGTAGAGCGCACAACTGAGTGGCTCAGTTGGTAGAGCACACAACTGAGTGGCTCAGTTGGTAGAGTGCACAACTGAGTGGCTCAGCTGGTAGAGCGCACAACTGAGTGGCTCAGTTGGTAGAGCGCACAACTGAGTGGCTCAGTTGGTAGAGCGCACAACTGAGTGGCTCAGTTGGTAGAGTGCACAACTGAGTGGCTCAGTTGGTAGAGCGCACAACTGAGTGGCTCAGTTGGTAGAGCGCACAACTGAGTGGCTCAGTTGGTAGAGCGCACAACTGAGTGGCTCAGTTGGTAGAGCGCACAACTGAGTGGTTTAGTTGGTGGAGCACACAATTGAGATGCCGGAGATTGCAGGTTTGAGTCTAACAAGATTTTTCCACAGTCCTGCATACAGATATGTCTGACATTGTGGATGGAAATATATCACCTGTTCCTCATCCAGCCTTTGGGAGAAGTGGACAATAGTTGCCTGAGGAATTAAAGCAGAGGTTTTATTCTTGATACTATGTCCAGCACCGGATGCCAAATTCAGAAAAAAGCAGAGGTCCTATTCTTGATATTACGTCTAGCACTGGATGCTAAATTCGAATAAAGCAGAGGTCCTATTCTTGACATTATGTCCAGCACCGGATGCTAGATTAAGAATAAAGCAGAGGTTCTATTCTTGATATTATGTCCAGCACTGGATGCTAGATTAAGAATAAAGCAGAGGTCCTATTCTTGATATTATGTCCACCACTAGATGCTAAATTCAGATTAAAGCAGAGGTCCTATTCTTGATATTATGTCCAGCACTGGATGCTAAATTAAGAATAAAGCAGAGGTCCTATTCTTGATATTATGTCCAGCACTGGATGCTAGATTAGGAATAAAGCAGAGGTCCTATTCTTGATATTATGTCCAGCACTAGATGCTAAATTCAGATTAAAGCAGAGGTCCTATTCTTGATATTATGTCCAGCACTGGATGCTAAATTCAGATTAAAGCAGAGGTCCTATTCTTGATATTATGTCCAGCACTGGATGCTAGATTAAGAATAAAGCTGAGGTTCTATTCTTGATATTATGTCCAGCACTAGATGCTAAATTCAGATTAAAGCAGAGGTCCTATTCTTGATATTATGTCCAGCACTGGATGCTAAATTAAGAATAAAGCAGAGGTCCTATTCTTGATATTATGTCCAGCACTGGATGCTAGATTAGGAATAAAGCAGAGGTCCTATTCTTGATATTATGTCCAGCACTAGATGCTAAATTCAGATTAAAGCAGAGGTCCTATTCTTGATATTATGTCCAGCACTGGATGCTAAATTCAGATTAAAGCAGAGGTCCTATTCTTGATATTATGTCCAGCACTGGATGCTAGATTAAGAATAAAGCAGAGGTTCTATTCTTGATATTATGTCCAGCACTAGATGCTAAATTCAGATTAAAGCAGAGGTCCTATTCTTGATATTATGTCCAGCACTGGATGCTAAATTAAGAATAAAGCAGAGGTTTTATTCTTGATATTATGTCCAGCACTGGATGCTGAATTAAGAATAAAGCAGAGGTCCTATTCTTGATATTATGTCCAGCACTGGATGCTTTCGGGACGTTAAACCTTACTGTGCTATGCTATTAAAGCCATATTGAACAACTGATGCAAGCATTAGCAGTTATTACAGCTGATGGGGCCAAATATGCTAGTGACCTTCCCCTTCCTAATAATTCTCTCATGTTCCCTTAAAAGCAGCAGAATTTTTCATTACCAATATTCTACTCAAGCTTTTTTATTTTACTAGCCAGAACAAGCACATGTGTCTGACTGGTAATAAGATTCACCAGATGATTACCCTATATGTCCCCCTCAGTCTTGGTGGGAAAATGCTGTAAAGAACCTCAGTATGTCCTAAAGCATAGTCTCTCTTATATCACGTCTCTTATAGTCTCTCCTGCTTCACCTCTCTTAACCATAATGGATTGTTTGATAGCTGAAAGTGTTTATAGTGCCCTCAGGTACATTCGGTAATGGTGTTATTCTTAGAAAGAGTTTAAATGTAATCTGTAGAATTGAGCTTCTATAGTTTTGGGCCTCACTAAACAAGAGTTTCATTGTTTCTTTGTTTAAATTTTTAATAGTTCATACTATTTAATCAATAATAAGTTAAACAAGCATTTTGTGAATTTAAACAACTTTTCACAACAGGGGTATTGTGTTGCAAAGATGTGTTTACCTGCCAAGTACTACACAACCCTTTTAATGTGCAACGGCTCACAGATGGAGCCATTCAAAATATTCCTAACCAAAACCAATCTTATAGGAAGTGGAAAATTAATCTTCAAAGTATTTTATCAAGTCATTTGATTGACAATGTTATCTCACTTTTTTTAATCAATTTCTTTATCATTCAATTGCTCATTATTTTCGTGAAACATACATTTATCAATACATTTTATTTTAAAAACTTTCCATTTGATAAACATTTAACAGCTGTACAGTTCTATAGATGTATGTGGACAGTTACAGATACAAATTTGTCTCTAATTCTCTATTTGGAAGAGTATGAAGTCCTGTCAAATAGAGTGGTCTTCTTTCTCTATTTGGAAAAGCATGAAGTCCTGTCAAATAGAGCAGTCATCTTTAATTCCCTATTTGGAAAAGCATGAAGTCCTATCAAATAGAGCAGTCTTTTAATGTGCATAAATAGCATATTTAGTTTTCAAGTCATCAAAGTTGTAGGATTGTTATACACTTGTATCTCCTATCAGGCTTTCCAAAACCTCTGCATCACATTCAATATCAAACTTTGTGATCAAACATATCCACTTAACCTGCCCCTTATCACTCACTCACTCACTCCTATAATATGGCATCTAAGACGTCAATTGTGCGAGCACGCATCTTCATTCTTTTCGATCTCTGGCAATCCTCTGGAGGTCCATTCTTTCTACTCCTACCAACTCTGGATCCCGTGTGACAGCATCTAACCAACGGGTCCTGCATCTCCGCTTCCGTTTTTCTCCTACCATCTCAGGTTTCCAGTCTAGTCTAGTAAGAAACTGGGAGTCTGGTCAGGCTCATTCAAATGATGTATCCGTACCACCTGAGCAGTGCATTGTTAAGTAAGAGAGAAACGGGCGGTTTATATGTTCTCTCCCTGATTTCTCAGTTCCTGATGTGCCTTTTTTACTTCATCTCAGATATCTTTGAGAAAAATTTCTCCTCAGACATCATTAGCTTCTTCCATAACAGTAACTTATACCATTTTGCATAATCATCTATTTCTCATTATTACCTCCTTCCTCTCTCTCTCTCATCTTTCTCTCCTTACCATACCTTTTTCTTTTAACCCTCACCATTCCTCATTTTATAACCTTTACTTCACACTTTCTTTCTCCTAACACCATGATTTTCTAAATCCCTCTTGGCACATTTGACTCTGACTGTCACAGAGCAAACAAAACTAAAATGTGTACATGTATGAATACGAAGACAGTGTAAACTTACTGTACAATGCTGTGTATTCTCTGTGTACATTGAGCTTTTTTAAAGGTAGACATAGCATTAGCTAAATTGATTTAAAGTCCCCTAAAAAAACATGAAGCAAGCAAAAGATTTTATCAAAATCAGTTAAAAATTGGCCATTTTACAGCTTTTTAAAGATTTGTGGGCAAATATGCAAATTTTTGTGAGATGCTCAACTGATTGTCAGATGCTCAACCGATTGTCAGATGCTCAACTGATCCTCAGATGCTCAACTGATCTTCAGATGCTCAACCGATCGTCAGATGCTCAACCGATCGTCAGATGCTCAACCGATCGTCAGATGCTCAACCGATCGCCAGATGATGCTCAACTGATCGTCAGATGATGCTCAACTGATCATCAGATGATGCTCAACCGATCGTCAGATGATGCTCAACCGATCGTCAGATGCTCAACCGATTGTCAGATGCTCAACCGATCGTCAGATGCTCAACCAATCGTCAGATGCTCAATCGATCGCCAGATGCTCAACCGATAGCCAGATGCTCAATCGATCACCAGATGCTCAACCGATCGCCAGATGCTCAACCGATCGCCAGATGCTCAACCGATCGCCGTATGCTCAACCGATCGCCAGAAGCTAAACCGATCGCCGTATGCTCAACCGATCGCCATATGCTCAACCGATCGTCAGATGCTCAACCGATCGCCAGATGCCCAACCGATCGGCAGATGCCCAACCAATCGCCAGATGCCCAACCGATTGTAAGATACCCAACCGATTGTAAGATATGCCCAATCGATTGTAAGATATGCCCAGACGATTGTAAGATGCCCAACCGATTGTAAGATGCCCAACCGATTGTAAGATGCCTAACTGATTGTAAGATTAATATTTATCTTTCCATGGTCAATTTTTAAGCCATTTTGATGCCAAGAATTTAGGTTATATTGGCCTAATTGCTTTTTCCATTGTTTTTACTGTACATGTATTTTACCTGTCCCATCGATCTTTAACCCTTACTCTACCAGCACTGTTTTGAAAATGCGCTCGGGAGGCGGGGCCAAAGACGGGGCACCCAAAACGGCGATGATACCGCCGCGTGGTAGAGTAAGGGTTAATCAAGGCGTGATTATTGAAGGGTCCTCTGTCTTCCAGGCAGAAAAGTCGGGCCCCTTCCGCTTTCGGGACCCGCTGGGCCGCCCACCGGGATCATGCTGCCTATATTTTCGGGTTGGCGCATATGTCGTGGGTTGATTAACCCTTACTCTACCAGCACTGTTTTGAAAATGCACTCGGGAGGCAGGGCCAAAGACGGGGCACCCAAAACGGCGATAATATCGCCGCGTGGTAGAGTAAGGGTTAAGGTGTGCTCATGAAATGACGGTAATAGCCTTGTCAAACATGAAATTGTATTTGGTTGCTGAAGATGGCAAGTTTTCACCTGTATCATTAAAACTTCTACAGGGTGTGTAGCAATATCATTTGGAGCCAACGGTGTAGGAACAACTTTTTTCTTTTGGGAGCTGAAAGTTTATTTACCACAAACCTCAACCCCCTTCCGCATTCAAAATTTATTTTCACGATTGTGGGAAGTTTTGTAATTTATTTTCAACAAAGAAGAATAGACAATTAAGTTAGTATAAGACACAACATACAGTATGTGGCAGTACATAAACGCTCGCAGTGCAGTGACCTGTCACCTGCATGTACACATATTAACCACATGCTATATGTTACACATACGCAGGTGTATACAATGTAATGCTACATTTTACTGCCAATTGTGATCAATTCAATGATTATAATTGGGGAAACTAAAATTGGACCTTGGATCAGACCGAGGTATTATAAATTATAATCAAATAAATCAGAAGAACAAGTGCTGAAAAAGTTTAAATATTTCACAGAGGGTACAAATAAGCCCAATAAGGTGTTTCCTTCTCTGAAAAGTGTGTAGAGGGGGAAGGGGAGGGGGGGAACGAAAGCATTTTTCCGCCCCCTCACATTTTTGACTGGGAGGCTAAAGCCCACCAGCTCCCCCTCCCCCAGCTTTCTACGCCTTTGTTTAGAGCATGAAATTTTACTCCGTTCTGCCGAGCTCGTGCACATTTCCCTTTGTACCCCCTAAGCCTTTGCTCCCTTGTGGATTGAAAAAAATAGATACTTTCAATTGGTCCTGTTCTAAAGCTATAAGGGAAATGGGCAAGTAGCAATTTCCATATGGGTTGAAAAAGTATTGAAATCTCAGCAGATCAGTTTTTGAATTTGGAAAAATAAATCACTCTTACTTTTGAAGTTACGGCTGATCAAAGTTTGATCAGTTTTTAATACATATAAAATATGTGATGCATGACTGGGCACACAGCTTTAATCATTCAATTTCGTATCCTAAATCTTAGTCATGATGGGTGATGTGTGACTGGGCACACAGCTTTAATCATTCAATTTGGTATCCTAAATCTTAGTCATGATGGGAAAGTCTATTTCTGCTTAAATTTTATTGAAGGCATAGCAAAGACCCAAAACCTTTTGGTCAGAATTTGCTGCACCGCTTCAAAGACATGGTAGACATGATAAAACATCAAATTTACAAATGAATATACCAAGATTGCCCTAGGCCTGTACCACATCTCAAAATTTGCATAAATATGCAAGTTGATGACCAGATTTAAAAATGCTGTTAAATAGTCGCTGTTTAAGCATTTTTATGGAATATTTTGCTACATTGATGGTTTCTAACAGACGTTAAAGCAATTTAGCTAATGTTGCCTGTAGGCTTATACTTTTAACCAAGGACAGCATCTTTGTAACGATGTGAATTATCGATTACCGAAAAAGTATGTGAAAAGTATCATCAGGTGTGTTCCTATGCTTAGCCTTTATATTTTTTTTTGTTACAGAGGTATTAAAAGTGTTGATGTGCCCACAAGCAGCGCACCTGAGCAGATTGTGATATCCTCATACAATCCAAACCACCCGCTTTATGTAAGTTATGTTTTATCTAAAAAATATTACATTTTTTTGTTCAAGAAAACAAAACAATTGGGTGTTATAAAGTTATACATTTTTAGTGGTGAAGCTTGTCACATTTTACATGAAATAGGGGATAAGAAAACAATTAAAAAGAAAAATATTGAAAAAAGTGTTTTTTTGTTGTTCAAGTAATAAAGAAGATATTCAAGTTCAAAGGAAGTTCTATCAGGTTTGGGAAGAAATGACTGAAATGAGACTAGAAGTGACCCCACATCCTCGCATTCCTCAGAAGTCTTGCAAAGACTTACCATCTGAACAAATGTTGAAAGAAAGATTCTTCCTTAATAAAATTACTGAAAATGATCAAATCTATTACAAAATCAGTTGAATTGGAAAAAATCAGTTAGATTCATTTTTGATGAAATACATAAAGATTTTAAAGAAAGTGAGTGTGTGTGTCATCACTCTTCAGCTGTAGACTTTCTACACCAGTGATTTTCAAACAAATACAGAATGTTACATCCTTGATAGCTGAATGGGACAAAATGTCAAAATTGTTTCTTTATCTTTCGTTTTGTCTCTTCGTGTTCTATTCTTTGCAGGGCTTGAATAATCAGACATTTGGTGCTTGCTTATTACACAACATTATTCCAGATTTGTGTGCCCATCTCAAATTGTAATTGCTCTAACTTGTGGCATTGGAATATCATTGGCGAACATGGGGTATTTGATAATCCGGCTCTTTGCAGAGTTGATTGCATAATCATATGCCCTAGGGATGTAAAACTCTCAAGTACACCAATGATAAACCAATTCCACAAAAAAAAGTAGAGCAATTGATGTTTGAGAAGGGCAAGTAAGCCTGATGGCCAACCACAATAAATTGAATTATTGAGGCCTGTCTGAGCTTGAATAAAAGTGAGAGGGAGACATTTCCTAGTAAACAAACATTGCCTGCCTGGTACCTATCCTCTTTGTGCCTAGTGGCACCTAAGTAAGGCTACTGAAGAGCATCTCCATTGATCCCGCATCTCCAGGTCTTCCAACCTGCGCTATTGAGTCAGTGAGCAAAAGTGTTCTACGAGAATTAAGTTTTTTTTTTTTTTTTTTCAAAAATTGGCCTAATTTTCACTACATTTTGGTACAGAATTTGACAATATCACAACAAATTATGATGATTGTTTTTTTTTGTCAGCACAAGCAGTATGCTCTTCGATTGACCTGACCTTTAATCATGCACCGTATAGGTGTTCATACACATCATTTTGATGACCTATGCTCTGTGTCGTATTATACCAAGCAAAAATTCTTTAAATCTCATGATTTTAAGTTTGCTACATTTTTGAAGTTCACACATTTTTTTTAATATTTTCACAGACTCAATCAGGTTATTTTTGTAAACCGTGCGGGAAATCATTCTTCAGGAGTGCCCGGTTGCATGCACATCTGGTTTCTCCTGAACATGAGGAGGTGAGAGCTGCTGCTTGCAGGTGTTTTACATACAATAACAAGTTATATCTTGCTCAGGGCCATAGATAGTGGGGTATTTCCCCTCAGGATACTGCAGATTTTGTTATCATTCTATTGACACTGCATTTAACATGTCCCCCTTACAATTTGGGACATTTTCCCCTACCAACTTTGGGCTACCTATGGCCCTGATTTTCATTGAAAGAAAATGTTTACAATTGAAACTCACACCAATGAAACTAAAAACAATTTATTCCTGATCTGAATAGCAGTTGCAACAATAAAATCTGGCTTGAAAAGAAATGAAACAAATAGGATATGCAGTAGGATTACCCACATGCATTGTGGGTATATGCTTCAGATCTTAGTGCCATTTTGATGTGCACAATTTTGTTAATACTTCTAGTTGTTAAAGATGCAGTGGAATCGATAAATACATTTTTCATATTTTGCTTGCGTAACAAGAAAATGATGCTTTGATGTCTTGTAAACAAAAATACTTACAGTTTTTCAAATTGTATATCTGAGGAATAGAAACTGTTTATTAGGCGTGACCTCATCAACTTGCAAATTTCTGTAAGGGGTCACATACACGTTCAGGGGGCTTCCCATCGGGTTATTGACGGTCCCCAGGGTCTTCACCCAGATAACGAGGGTTCTCAGGGTCTTTATGAGAAAGCAAGGTATCAGAATATTTATGTATCTAGACGACTGTCTTATCGTTGCAGAAGATGCAGCCACAGGTGCAGAACACACAATCATAGTCATAAGAGTGGCTCAGAACTTAGGGTGGGTTATCAACTGCACATGTATAATACGTGCACGCTTCAATTATTTTTTTTATAATATTCTTGGTTCTGTGCTGTTTGTGAATTGTGCAGACAGCCAAGATTTCCCCAGTATTTGATTGTTCAATAAGATTTCCCTAGTATACGATTGGTCCATTATGGACTTATGAATCTCGGCCATGTGACATTATTTGAATTAGTTTTTTAGAAATTGCTGATTCAGATTTGAAGAGGTGTATAGCCTACCCTGCTCTGCTCACATTGCAATTCAGGTAGACTGTTTAATGATTTATAGAATAATGAAAATGTTTTTCTCTTTCAGAGGAAAGCAGAATTAGAAGCAAAGTTTGGTACCGAGTGGCAGGAGTATTATTGGTACAACCTTTCAAAGCCTCCCATTGATTTACAAGAACAAGACCCTATTGGTAAGTATATCCTATTGTTTGACCTAACTTTGGTCAACAGGAGGCAGGTTACATTCTAAAAAGAAATTCTTCAGTGATATGTTGTTTGCATTTACAAAATCAAGAATTGTTGACTATTGAAATGTGTGTGACATCACATGCATGTACTTCGCTCATCTTCTCTGCACCTCTCTTCAAAAGTCCACCTTCGCAAACTCCTCTTCCATTGTTGCTCCCCATTTTTGGAACAATATTCCCATTGCAATTGCAAGGCTTTATTTTTTTCGCAATTCAAAACCAACCTCAAAATTTCCTTTTTCAAATTGATTTTAAATTGTAATTATTGTACTGTATTTTTCTTTGTGTTTTCCTGTTCAACACGTTAATATGTTTTGTAATATTTATGAGAAATAAGAATATGACAATTTAGAAAAATTGTAGTATTGATAATATTATTGTTATTATTATTATTATTGTTATTATCATTATTATTATTGTTATTATTATTGTTATTATCATTATTATTATTATTATTGTTATTATTGTTATTATTATTATTGTTTTTATTATTATTGTTATTGATATTTTTATTGTTATTATTATCATTATTGTCATTTATAAATATCTTATTATCAGGCTAGAAGTTTTCAGACACATTTATAAGAACATGTTTTTATGTACTTTCTTTCATGTTATGTCACAACCTAACTCTTTGAATCCCATGCGGTCGTGACACGACCGATTGGACATGCACTTTTCAAAAAATCATTTTGTTCCTCAAATAGGCCCACAGCAGTGATCCTGGTACCATTTGAAAGAGTTTGAATTGTTCCTACAGAAAATGTAACTTTTTGATAGGGTTATGTTGAAGATTTTTGAGAAAAAATGCATTGAATTGTTTTTTGTTTTTTTAAATGCACCAAATTGAACAAAAAACCTTCTAGACCTTGGAATTGCGTGGACCATGTTTTCAAACTAGACACTTATGTCCGTGAAGCCTTCATCAGGAATCACCACACCATCTCCAATCTTCTTTGACATTGAAAAGGCCTTTGACACCACCTGGCGGTATGGCATTCTCAGGGACCTACACTCCTCTGACCTCAAGAGGTCTCCTTCCAATCTCATCCAGAACTATCACCATTCTCGCTATTTCAGAGTGCATATAGGTAATCTCTACTCCCAAAGGTATACCCAACACCTGGGTGTCCCTCAAGGCAGCATCCTCTCTCTGAATCTTTTTATCTTCAAAATCAACAGCATCACCAAATCTCTCTCCCCCAACATCAAGTGCTCTCTCTATGTCAACGATTTTGCCATTTTCTCGTCCTCCCCTTGCTTCCAAACCCTCCAAAATAATGTTCCTAAATGCCTGGACAACTTAGCTCACTGAAGTGACACCAACGGCTTTAATTTCTCAAAAGACAAGGCTGTTCTTATTCAATTCAACAACAGCAACTCTTTCTTCCTTTGTCCCAATCTCAGTCTCAAAGATTTCATCATTCCTAATAAGGACAGTTCTCATTTCCTTGGAATCACTCTTGATTTTAAGCTCTCCTATCTCCCCCACATCAACATCTTCAAAACCATCTGTTATAAAATCCTCAAGGTCCTCTCCAACACCAACCTTGCTCACCTTTTATCGCTACCTACTCAGATCAAAGCTGCACCACAGCAATTTCATCTACGGCTCTGCCTGCAAATTTTACATGAGACACATCGAGGTCATTGAAAACACTGCCCTGAGGATCTGCCAAAATTTACTCTCTCTCTTCCTCTGTGAAGAAAATCATCTTCTGCTGCATCCCCAGCCACGTCGGTATACCTGGGAATGAAAGGGCCAACAGAGCAACCCAACAATGCTCTGTCGAACCATATTTCACCAATCCTTATTCCGCACTCATGACTTTCGCCTCAGCATTTCCAGCTACCTCATGAAGATCTGGCAAGATTCCTGGAATCTTGAGACTAGTAATATACTCCACACTATTAATTACAAAGTAGGACCAATCCTCCCTTACACAGTCACACTCAGAGAAAGGCCGTTGTCGTCACCCGCATACGTCTTGGTCACTCCTTTCTCACCCACTCCTACCTCCTCTCTGGGTCTCCCAAACCATCCAGCCCTACTTGCAACACGGATCTCTCGATCAAGCATATCTTCTTAACCTGTGCTTTATACCTCAACTCCATATCATTCCTTTCCCTCTCCATCTCCATTTCTGATCTCTTCAAGAACAATTCCCCCTCCAACATCATCACCTTCCTTCGCAATAGCAACTTATTCCACTTGATCTAATCCTTACCCACTCTTCCCACTTTTACACCATCCTACCCTTTCTTTCTTTTTTATTAGTATATTCAAAGAATGGTAGGAGCTATTCTACACCTTGGCAGTTTTGATGGGGAGCAATCTATCAAAAGCTTGTCGTAAAAATGTATATTATTTAAACTGGAATAAATATATAGAATGTGCATAATGTCCTAATTAAAACCCAGTTATAAAAAAAATAACAAATGATTACATTTTGAATAGAACTGAAAAGTTTAAAAATATCTGAAATATTGTTTTACATTTTTTAGTGGAAATTTGTTAGACTTTTGCCCTAAATTTTAAGTTGACTGCTAATTTACATTTTAGTTGTTATCCTGACTTTTATTTATGTATGAGCACAAGCAAACATACATAGTATGCAATTTACATTTAAAAAGGGACAGAGACCATTGATTACTCTTTTCATTCTTCCAAGTACACAAATTACTCTTTGTTTTCGAATACCTTGCCATTTTTATTCCTGACAAGGCCTAGGCACTAAGGTTATTCCTGTTTATATAAACAACAAAGATACATGCATACAATTAGTACTAAACACTGCAAGGCACGCAAATGACAATTTTTATTCATTGCACATCTTGCAGTTATCCCACTATTTAGTTCCGGAAATCTCCCACTCATGTACGGAAGTTAAGCACAAAGTTCAACAGGCTGTAGCCCAGACCCACTGCACTACACGCATTTACTAAGCAGCCTACGCTACATATATGTACAATGGCACAGAAACTGAAGCTTGTAATATATTTATTATCACGGCTGACAGGATCACGAGTCCCATGCCTGGTCTATAGTGTAAAAAAAACATGAACGGTAGTGCCGTAATTTCTCAAGAAAGTGCAAACAATGTGTTGTTTGTACAAACTGTATTTTACTGAATGTTTAAAAAAAAATCGACAAGGGGAAGAATCAAGTTTTAAAAGACAAACAAATAAATATATTCCAATGTTAAGCAAAAATTGTAATTGTGAAAGGTGATATTCAACTTTAATACAAATTTCATGACAGCGGAGTGAAGAATGCTAATTGCGTTGTGATCATTAGTCGAAAAGAGATGTATGTGTGTATGTGCATGTATGAGTGTATGTATGTATGTAAGGGTGCACGCACGTATGTATGTATGTGTGTGATGCTCAGCTCGTAAATACGATATCTCAAGAACTATACACCGGATTCATGTCATCTGTGGTACACAGATAGCCCATGGTCCGTAGATGTGCCCTATTCTCTTTGGTGTTGATGTCATGAATATTTTTGAGTAGGTGGGGCTTAATGTCAAAATCTTTAAATGTTCATATTTAATATACACATGTCTGTTTTGTTTCATATTTAGTGTAATTATGTTGTTAGCTAGAGTCTACATGTTCATGGCACAAGAATGTTGAATTCCATTACTATGCATAGTGGGCTGGGCTTAACATGATTTTGTTGAAAAGAGCTTGTAAACACAGTATCTCAAGAATTATACATAGGTTTCAGTTCATATGTGGTACACAAATAGCTCATGATACACAGATGTGCCCTATTGTTTTTGGTGCCGATATCATGCATATTATTGAGTAAGCGGGCTTAATGTTAAAATATTCATATTTTAATTACCCAATGTCTGTTTTGTTTTATATTTAGTGCAATTATGTTGTTAGCTAGTGTCTACATGTTCATGAAACAAAAATGGTTGAATTTCATTAATATTTAGAGTGGGCGGGGCTTAAGATGGTTATGTTGAAGAGAACTTTGTAAGCACAGTATCTCAAGAACTGTACATGGGATTCAGGTCGTATGTGGTACACAGATTGTCCATGGACTGCAGATGTGCCCCATTGTTTTTGCAGGTATGTTATTAACATTTTTTGAAAAAGCAACCCCAATTTTTGTAACTTTTTTTTGGGTATGTTTTTGACAACTTTCCTTTCATTTTCTTTCATTACAAGTTTGGTTGGAATAGATACTAAGATATTTATATTTTGAGTAATTAAAACCAATTTAGGTAATGTTGGACAAAATAATGCAAATTAAGCAATTTTTGGCTAAATTTGGTTAACAAATTTCTTTGCAGAAGTATAACTTCTTGTCAGTATTGAAAACAGAGAGTTGTGTTACATATTTAGATTCTTTTGGAAATTTCTTTTCCAATGATACTAATCTATAATTTTTAGAAAGAAAGGAAAGATGAAAACACATCAAAAATGATAAAAGTCAAAGGACCCCTGAAAGCTGCAGCAGAAAAATAATTACGGAGTGGTCACGGCGAGACTCCAACCCGGCGCGCTCGCACGCTAGTCGCGTACATTTCCTCTGCACCACGTAGTCGTTTAAATTGGAGAGGTGTAATTTTATTCTTATAGGATAGGTTCTAAATAAAAGGGGGTATGCTTTTATTTATATATCAAATGAAAGGAAATTTTAAGCGCTTTCGAACGGCGGTTCAACTAAGCATGTGTGATGTACGATATGGGTTACACGATTTCTTGAATAAAACGTATCCAAAATGGCAGAAATTCATGAAATTTTGAAGGTAGGGATTATACTGCAGGTAGGGATTTTAAAAATTATACCAGAAACCAATACTATCATGTCTTAGGACTTGTGTGTTAGATTATAAAGCAAAAATGTGATCTTGAAGTTATCATAAGATTTGAAAAGAAAAAGAAGAAAAAAAATGCAAATTTTTTAGCAATTTTTGAGTTTTACCCTTTTTCGATGTCTTTTTTCTGAAAATTATGTAATTTTACCCCTTATGAAAAAGTTTTATTTTGTGAAAGAAATATCCGAGTACTTTAAAATGGTACCAAAATTACTCCTATAGGACTGTGGTAAAGTCGATTTTATTTCTAGAAAAATGGTTTAAAAAATACTATCGCAAAATTATAGCGGTAAATTATAGGGTTAATGAGTAGACAAAAAAATCTTCAATGCTCAGATTTTAAACCACATAGCTGTTTTGTTTCATATTTAAAATAATTATGTTGTTAGTAAGTGTATACATGTTAATGGGATAAAAAGTGGTTCATTTTAATTAATTGTGAAATTCCATTCTTGTGAGTACTGTGAATTATTTGGTTGTCATTGTTATTTTTAACCCATTGTTCAATAACATTTATTAAACAATGTGATTTCTATTCTGTTCTCTCCAACTTTTCATTCCGATTAACTTTACCACCTAAATTTTGTTTTGTACCTTCATTTTCCGGGATTTTTTCTCTGTGGATGGGTATCTGCTTTCGGTGAGATCGTTCTTTTTTTCTCCCGTTCTGACCAGACTTTCGCGCCTTATCGTTACCTGTACAGTGGTTCTATAGTAGTTCCGCAATTGATTTTTTAGTTACCTCGGGTCTCTCGGCCCCTGGTTTTTTTCTTCTATCACGAGGAAACGCTTCTGCCTTGACCTTCCCTCCCTCCTCCCGTGACCCACCTGCTACCTACATTTACCATTCTTCAGCCCCAGTCCCCAAAATTCTAATCATACAGACCACCAATAAACCAGAAAGTTTTAAAAGAGTTTCCCCTTTTCTCATACACAAGGTGCTCCAAGGCCTTTGTTGGTACCCTCCCCAAGGTCCTACCCTCAGATCTGGTGATCTCCTGGTGCACTGCACCAGGGACACTCAACCACCACCCTCCTCACCACCAAAATCTTAGCTAACACCTGTATTGATGTTACAGTCACCCCCACTGTTCCCTGAATTCCAGCAAAGGTGTGATCAGAAGTAGAGACCTTACCTACCTGACTGATGAAGACTTCGTAGAAAAACTTGCCAATCAACACATTACTGAAGTCCGTTGTCTCGTCCGCAAGAAAGATGGTACTGAAACACCCACGAATACCATCTTTCTAACTTTATCCACACCAACTCTCGCCTCCCACATCACTGCTGGATACCTGAGAATCCCAGTCACCCCTTACATTCCTAATCCCCTCCGTTGTCATAAGTGCCAGAGGTATGGCCATGGTAAAAACTGCGCTTCGGCAACTGGAGCCTTGGACCATGACAGCACCTCCTGCACCAGCACCCCACTCTGCACCAATTGCGACGGTACTCATTCAGCCAAACATCCCTCCTCTGAAGACTGCCCCACCTGGCTTCAGGAAAGGCAGATAACCAAACTGAAAACCCGTAATCCCAACATCACTTACCTGGAAGCCAGGAAGCAATTTCTCGCTTATCTCCACGCTAAAACCTTCCTACTCGAGCGCAGTCTCCTCTAAACCAATACCATCCCTCCTAGCACAATTAAAACTGACTCACATACCCAAACTGGCCTCACCTGGCTTTTCGTACCCACTCCAAAGCCCATCACCATTGCCGACAACCCAACCACACCCATTACGCAAACCACCTCCACCACCACCACTTCTCTCCCCAACCTTCCTTCCTCCTCTAAGACTCCTGCTGTCCACTACCCCAACACCTCTAATGCCATCAAACTCAAGCCAACCTGGCTAACAAACATCAAACCAACAAACAAACAGCCCACCATCCAAACCCACACATATGACACTGAGGAGAACATGGATTGTTTGAGTACCAAGTATACCTCTCGTCCAACTCTCAGAAACAAATGCTCCCAAAGAAACGGGGACCTACCTTCACCCTGCCACAGGCTCCCTCACCTGTATTGACCTGTCTATCTCTTCCCTGGCCTCCTTGATTTTAGCTGAAAAGTCACTGCTGATCTCTGTGGTAGTGACCATTACCCTTCTTATACACTCCAATCTTCAAACCCACACTCCTTTTCCCCTATCTGGAGGACATCTATCATCATCCCTGCCTCAAACCGGGGTAGGACAGTACCGACCCCTCCAGCTGCCGCCCCATCGCCCTCACCTGCTGTCTCTGTAAATTTATGGAAAGGATCATTTACCAGAGACTAAATTGGTTCCTTGAGACCAACAGAATCCTCTCCCTTAACCAAAGCGGCTTCCGGAAACTTCGCAATACCCTAGTCTAGTTAATTACGCTCGACACCGCTATCCGGAAATCCTTCACCATCTTCTACTCCTCCCCTAGCTTTTCTCTTGTCCAAAATAGGCTCCAACTCAGCCTCATCCAGCTGCAAGACTGGTGCAACAATAACAGTTTTTAAATTCCCAAAGACAAGACAGTTTGCATGCAATTCTTGTAGAAAATAGGCTCCAACTCAGCCTTATCCAGCTGCCAAGACTGGTGTAACAATAACAGTTTTTAAATTCTCCAAAGACAAGACAGTCTGCATGCATTTCTGTCATTTCAACAACCCCACCCCAACCCGAACCTCATGCTCATTGGCAATCACATTCCTTAACTTGAACACACTAAGTTCCTGGGTTAAACTTTACACCCCAAGTTCTCCTACAAGCAACACATCTTCAACCAGAAACAAAATGCAACAGCTCCCTCAACATTCTCCGCCTTCTCTCCAACACCATTTGGGCTGCGAACCGCCATGTTCTCCTCAAAATCTTCAGGCTCACCATTCATGCCAAGCTTGACTACGGCAATATTGTCGCTCACAACCTTACCTCAACCACATCAACACCATCCCAAATAAAGCCCTCAGGCTTTTTCTGGGTGCCTACAGGATCTCCCCAATCACCAGCCTTCATGTTGAAGCCAACGAACCCCCCTTTCTGCTAAGGTGTTGAAAGCTTAGCCTCTCCTATGCTTTTAGAATCCTCACCAACACCCAAAACCCTGTTTACAACCTCATTAGGTACCCCAATTTCTCCACCCTCTTTAATACGACAAAACCCTATCCCCTTCTTTATCTTAAGCATCAAATCAGATCTCCATCTCGGCATCAATCCCGCCACCCTTGGCACCTTCTTCTGGCCCACTTTTTCTGCCTAGGCCATCCCCCTTCCTTCTATCCACCTGGGCCTCTTCACTCATCACAAAACCCAAACCTGCCCTAACCTCTTAATCAATCTCCACAACCAAATCAAAGACCAACTCTCAAACTACACCTTCATCTATACTGATGGCTCCAAGGAAAGCAACAAGACAACTCCTGCTGCTGTCATCCAAGACATCACCCTCAGTAGCAGGCTTCCCAACTAACTCGTCCATCTTTTCTGCCGAGGCAAAGGCCATCCTCCTCGCCCTCAACTTTATTGAGACTCTTCGCTTAGCCACTTTGCAATCTTCTCCGACGCGAATGCTGTCTTTACTTCTTTACTCAATCTTAAATGGGATAACTCCACATCCCACCTCCTCCGAAGAAAACTCCTTTCGCCCACCCTCTGCAGGTAAATTATTATTTTCTTCTGAATACCCAGCCATGTTGGCATCCCTGGCAATGACAGGGCTGATGCAGTCGCTAAGCTTGCCCTCAATCGCAAAACCCTTTCTGATATAAAACCACTTATCGCTTCCCTTGTTCATGTCCGCTGGCAAACCTCATGGGACTCCCAAATTAATAACATATTCCACATCATCCAGCCCACCATTCCGATCAAACTTACCATCTACAGCCTCTCTCGTGTCGACAACATTTATATTACCCATCTTAAAATAGGCCTCACCCACGTCACTTACTCCCACCTCCTTATTGGCTCCCCACAACCCCTCTGCAACAATTGCCATTGCACCCTCACAGTCCATCACGTTCTCTTTGCTTGCCCTCTGTACAACCTTATCAGAACTTCCCTCGCTCCCACAACTCAAATGCTGAGTTCTTTCAGAAAAACCCTCCGGATGAAATCATCTCCTTCCTTCATCATGCTTCCCTCTACAATCATATTTAGTCCTCCTCTCCCACCCCCCCCCCCCCCCTCTCTCTCTACGCTTTTTTTTCTTTCACCCATGCAGCTCCTCCCAGCTTTCTGACCTTTAGTTCTCGTATTTCTCTCAATCTCCCCCTGTTTTTTTTCCTTCGTACCTCTAGAATGATCTAACCTCTTAGGCACAATTTGACCCTCGTTGTCGTGGTGCCATTAAGCCCTCATCAAACAAACAAACATATACAATAGTTCACATTTAAAATCCATATTGCGCATTGGAACCTCAGAACTTTTGGTTTTCTAGTTAACAAAACAAATTCTGAAGTTGAACAACCTCTGAAAAATCAAAAGTAGGACAAAAACTGACATGGTTCATCTGTTGGCATGTAAAGTACGGCATCTCTCACTTACAGCGTAAAGCGTGTCTGAATTAAATTATATTGCCCAATGAATTAAGAACGTGTGAATATTTCACAGGAGGTATTCACAGTAACAACATTATGAACTTGGGATGTATATGTTTTGTAGGCAATTTGTGCTCGTACATCATTCAAAAGTCATATATTGCAAAAGAATATCCTGGCGAATACATCCTCTTCTTTGCACTTTATCCCATTTGGACCTCTTGTATTTCCCAGACATGTTTTACCCTTAGGGCTGGTGAAGAAAGATTCTTTTGAAATTTGATTTCAATATTCCAAAATTGTGAAAAGTTAATTTAGAATTCTGTTTACGTCAAACTATGTGACCGAGGGCTTGTAACATTCTTGTTTTAAGTTCAAATGTACCCGAGAGGTTTAATATTGTGAAACATTTAGACACCTCAGAGAATTAAGAGGTCATTCCATGTCAATTGGAAAAATTAAATGTGTAGCCCACCATTTTAGATTTGCTTGAAATTTGGCATATATGCTAGGAATTTTATAACCGTGGGAGAAAAAGAGGAATTCGTAGGAAGATTTTTTTTTTTATAGATTTCTTTACTAAACAACAGTATATGTGCTCTAAAAATGTCCCCCTGTAATTGTGCAATGAAAGTATATTAAATTAAGTGATGATTGTACATTAAATTGCAAGAGAGGGAAGTTTATACAGATGTATTTATTACATTAATGTTATCTCTGCCACGATTTTTCCTGGGAAGTTTTTCAACACTTATTCAGAACTGCAGGTAATTAATTCCAACTCATGAGAAATCTAAATTGTAATATCTCAATAACGGAATAGGATTTTTGAAGACTTTCTTCACCATATTCTTTCTTTTGAAGCCCTCTTTTATATAAAATGAAGATTCTGCAAGACTGGAACTAATTCTTTAAGACGAGTCTTCGGACATAAAACATCTACCGTGATAAAAAGATTGAAATAAAATAAATAGATACAAATATTGAGAAAATCATGAATCGATAGGTTGTGGCTGCTCAAACAACTTGTTGACACTTTAAAAAATGTTATGATGATGTAAGCATGCCCAAGATGTTTATGTAAAGTTTTATCAACTTATGGTCCAGTTTTAATAAAATTGTTACCAAAGTTTGATTCAGTTTGAATAACACTGCTTTTAAATTATGATTCAGTTTGAATACAATTGCTATCATGTATGTAGAAGTCAAGTGAATGATTTTTCATACAGTTTGTTCTTCATTTTCCACTGCAAAGTTGGACTGTTTTCCACCTAGGTTTTGATTAAGAGTGTGACCTAGTTTGAATAAAATGATTACTATTTAGGTCCAGATTGAATTTCATTTTCATCAAAGAATGGCCTAGTTTAAATAAAATTGGCATCAAAGTTCCATACGGTCCAGTTTGGATAAAAATTGTTAGCTATATATGGTCCAGTTTAAATAAAACTTTGTTGCAGTTTGGTCCAGTTTGAATAAAATTGTTTTTTTTTAACTTTGTTGCAGTTTGAATAAAGTTATTGTCAAAGAATGGTCCAGTTGAAATAAACATGTCAAAGCATGGTCCAGTTAAAATAGAAATGTTGTCAAAGTATAGTCAAGTTTGACTAAAAGTGTTTTGAAATTTAACTGCTTTGCTTTAGCTATTTTTGACGCACCATTGTAAAAACTACATTTAAAGGATTTGTGGACATTTCTTCAACTGATTGTTTCATAGCATTCCACATGCACTTAGTGGTAGAATTATTCAAGTATATCAGTATTTGGATCATTTCATGGTAACTTTCATCATTTTTCAATAGATGTAAAATAATGTTTCTAATGTGACTTGTAATTGTCTAAGCTTTTTCTAATAAAGAGAGTGACAAATGTAGTGAAGTTTAGTGATTATGGTGTTCAAAATTTCATTTTTCCTTTATTTTAACGGCTAACATTGTAAATATTGACATGCATAGTGTTACAGCCAAGATATAATGGCGGTATTTTTATATTGATATAACAATTGCTGCTGTGTGGAGATTAAATGTTTTGCTTATGATAATACCCATTTGCTAAATTTTCTGATGTGGATAGATATATGTAAAGGCAGCACATTAAGACAAAATATTGTGTTTCAAATTGGCCTAATTAGCACTCGTAAAGGTTTAGTTTATTAACAAGTTTGAAATTTGATTCATATATCGTAAACCTTTAAGTAGTCTGTATTTATTCTTTTATTGTTTTCTCTTTTATTTTTATTTTTAGGAACAAGCTTTGTGGTTCCTGTGTCTGGCTTTTTCTGCAAGTTGTGTTGCAAATTCTACAACAGTGAAGTGACTGCAAAGAATATACACTGTAGGCAGCAGTACCACCATTTGAAAGTTGGTGTAAGTATTTAGACAAGTTATTGCACAAAACCTCAGTGTAAGGAGTTTTGTTTCTTTTAAGCGAAAAATGTTGAGTAAAATTGTTATTTTGGTGTTACAATATGGCTGATAAAAGCCTCAATATCCGGTAATGCAATATTTGTGATGCAACAAGTAGATGTCAACCAGAAATAATTTATTTTGCAATATTTTTGCATAACTTTGTCTGGTTTCAAATTTGTTGGGTTCACTATAAACTTTGTCTGGTTTTCATAACTCTGTTGGGTATCACTATAACTTTGTTGGGTTTCACTATAAGTTTGTCGGATTTTACTATAACTTTGTAGGGTTTCACTATAACTTTGTCGGGTTTTACTATAACTTTGTAGGGTTTCACTATAACTTTGTCAGGCTTCACTATATCTTTGTCGGGTTTCACTATAACTTTATCGGGTTTCACTATAACTTTGTTGGGTTTCACTATAACTTTGTTTGGTTTTACTATAAGTCTGTCTGGTTTCACTATAACTTTGTTGGGTTTCACTAAACTGTCAGGTTTCACTATAACATTGTCGGGTTTCACTATAATTTTGTCAGTGTTTCACTATAACTTTGTTGCATTTCACTATAATTGTTGGGTTTCACTATAACTTTGTTAGGTTTCACTATAACTTTGTCTGGTTTCACTATAACTTTGTCTGGTTTCACTGTAATTCTGTCTGGTTTCACTATAACTCCGCTTGGTTTCACTATAACTCTGTTGGGTCTCACTATAACTCTGTTGGGGTTCACTATAATTTTGTTAGGTTTCACTATAAATTTGTTGGGTTTTACTATAACTTGGTTGGGTTTCATTTTAACTTGGTTATGTTTAACTAAAAGTTGTTCTGGTTTCACTAGAACTTAGTCGGGTTGCAGTAGAGCTTTGTTGAGTTTAACTAGAACTGTGTCGGGTTTCACAAGAACTGTCTGGTTTCACAAGAACTGTTGGGTTTTACAAGAACTGTGTCGGGTTTCACAAGAACTATCGGATGTCACAAGAACTGTTGGATTTCACTTAAACTTTGTCACGTTTCACTAGAATTGTATCGATTTTCACTCAAACTTTCTTGATTTTTGCTAGAATTTGTCTGGTTTCAGTAGAACTTTCTGGGGTCTTTCTAGAACTTTCTTGGATTTCACTTGACATGATTAGGTGTAAGCAGAAAGAATTTTTTTTTTTTTGGGTTTCACTAGACCTTTGTTGGATTTCACTTAAACTTTGTTGGGTTTTACTAAAACGTTATTAGGTTTAACCAGGAAAAAAATTAAAACATTGTTGGCTTTCACTAGACCTTCGTTGGGTTTCACTAGACCTTTGTTGGGTTTCATTAGACCTTTTTGAGGTTTCAATAGAACTTTCTTGGGTTTCACTTGAATGTTATGTAAATATTGTTTTCTCTGAAAAAATGTTGCGAGGGGGATAAAAATCTAGGGGAACAATCCCCCAATTTCACAGGTTTTTCCTCTTCTGGAAGGAATTTATTATTTTCAGGTAACACATGTGTAAACAGAGTCAATTAAATCTCCAAACACCTTTGGTTTTGGCATCTGCTGCCTCCAGCTGAATTTACACATTTTAATGGAAAATAACTTTTAGATTAGGGGTATGGCCTCATAAAGCAGACATGTGTGAAAGCCTGGCTCATTGTTTAGTTTCACCAAGGATGTGTTTGCACATCCTTGGTTTTGCATCATATGATTGGTGCATTTTCAGACAAACTTGAGAAATTCAGGATGTACAATGTTAGAGTATAATCAATGGGAATATTGCAAAGAATTGCTTATAAAATACTATTAAACGATGGTAGACCATAAATATATTTTTCTATGCAAAACTTGACTTGAAAATGGCAACTCCCAATTTCATCTTCCTTTGATATCATCTTTTACTATTTTGAACATTTTTGTGATAAAGTTGAGCTTCAACATCATTGATGTTCTGGTTGGTCTTGTTTAGGAGTGGCAGAGAACTTCTAGGAATCAGGATGAAGCAGCTGTACCTGTGAATGGACGGAAACTAGAAAAAGCGATGAAAGACAGTGACTTAGCAGCTATACCAGCACAGCAGAGCTCAGAGACTGAAGGTGAGTGTCGATAGAGGGTTCTTGCCTTCATATATCATCATGCACTGTAAAGGGACATATTTCTTATCCATTTTAACGTGTAAATGATTGTGGACAGCTGAGAATTGGGGATTAACTTGATACCCCAAATTATGTAGAGACCAAATAATTCAAGGTAATGTCAACCACGGTGTCTTGTTTTGACCTTATGCTTTAATAGACAAGGCTTCAAATGACCATGTAAATCCTATTTATAAATTGAAATGTGATGCATGGGACAATTTTACACTCACTGAAGCAATATTTGAATAACTTTTTCAATTGAATATCACAATAGGTATGTGGTCTACATCAGCTTGACAAGCTAGGTCTTGGGTCCGAGACCCGTTGGGTCCTAATTCATGGTGTACATCATCTGTATATAAACTTAAGCTGTTGAAAAAAGGATTTAAAATCATTATATCTATTTCAATAATAAGCTTCAAACTTTCCCAATATCGTGGAACAACATTTAAATATATTTGTTTATATAATTATTTATATTTTGCTCCAACCTAGAAATGAACTGGCTTCACTTTTCTAATTTTGCAGACGTAGATGTTGTTGTGATCAGTGATGCAGAAGATGGAGAAGTTAACGATGATGATAATGGTGACATGGGAGGGCTGTCTGTCACAATTGCTGGCTATGGTAAGGAGAAACAGAAAGATAAAAGAAGAGAGAAAGAACCTTCACGAAGATCTGAGGGAAGAGAGGATAGAAGCTGGATGCAGCAGGATGAAGAAAATGAGCGGATGAAGAGACAACGGAGAAGAAATGATGAAGAGGAGGAGGAAGAGCACAAATACAGGAAGCGGAAAAGGGACGAAGAAAAGAGACTTGAGGAAGATCGGTTAAGGAGAGACCAAGACATTAGAAAGGGGGATTGGTGGAGGAGAGAGGATGAACGGAAATTTGAAGAAAACAGAAGGAGAGAGGAGCTGGATAGGCAACGGGCCGAGGCGAAGAAATTAGCTGAGGAACGGGAAGAAATTGAGAGAAAGAAGAAAGAATTGGAAGACATGGAGAGGAGAAAAAAGAAAGAGATGCAAGAAGTTGAGCGGAAGAAGATGGAGCTGGAAGAAATGGCCCAGATTGAGAAAGAAAAGCGAGAGAAAGAGCTCAGGGAGGAGGAGTTGAGGATCCTGCAGCTCAAGGCCTCTATAGAGATTCAGAGGAAGGAACATGAGTTGAGACAAGCCATGATCAAAGAGAAGGAAGAGGTAGAAAGACAGAGACTCGAAGAGGAAGAAAGACATCGATTGGAGAGGGAGAGAGAACTTGTACAACTGGAAATGGAAGCAAAGGAGATGGAGATATTAGAACAAAAATTGTGGGAAGAGAAAGAAGAAAGCCGAGAAATAAGACAAGAAGATGATTTGTATGCAAGGGGTAGAGAGAGTGAAATTGATTTAAAGTGGTTGGAGGAAGAAAGAAGAGAAAGAGATCGACTCGAGGAGTTGGAAAAGGAAAGGGCTTTATTGGAAGAGGAGGAACAAAGAAGGGAGATGGAGCAGAAGGAGAGAGATGCAGGAAATAAGCAAGAGGAAAATCACTGGTGGCAAGAGCAGATGGTTGGTACTGACAGAGAATCCATGGAAAGATTGACGGAATATCCTAATGGAAGGTCTCAAAGTGAGACCGGCGATGCATCTTATGATCCTCAGAACCAGCAAAGTGAAGGGAGAGGACCGGTACCTGAACTTCCATCATCAGACAGGGTAGCAATTGCTCAACAGTTGAGGAAAATGGGAATTCACCCCAAGAATGCGGCGGAAGAAGAACAATGGATAAGAGAGATTCAGGAGCAAGAGTTGAGGGACCGACAACAACAGGAGGTGCAGGGTGGGATGCAGCAAATGGGATTCAGTCAAGACCCCATGAGTCAGGATGATTTGTATCAACAGCAACTACGTGAGCAACAGCAGTTTCTTCAGAGACAGATCTTGGAGCAAGAAAAGGCTCTTGCGATTGAACTCCGGACAAAGGAACTTCTTTCCCAGGGTCTTCCTGAAGGACAGGTTAAACTCATCCTGGAGAGAGAGATCCTTGAGAGGGAGATCCGAGAACGTGAGATGCTGGAAATGCAAGAAAGGAAGCTGCTACAAGAAAGGATGCAGATGGGTGTACAACAAGAAAGTATGCAGACAGGTGTGCTACAAGAAGGGATGCAGACAGGTGCATCACAAGAAAGTATGCAGACAGGTGCCCTACAAGAAATGATGCAGACAGGTGTGCTACAAGAAAGGATGCAGACAGGTGCGCTACAAGAAAGGATGCAGACAGGTGCGCTACAAGAAAGGATGCAGACAGGTGCGCTACAAGAAAGAATGCAGACAGGTTCGCTACAAGAAAGGATGCAGACAGGTGCGCTACATGAAAGGATGCAGACAGGTGAGCTACAAGAAATAATGCAGACAGGTGCGCTACAGGAAAGAATGCAGACAGGTGCGCTACAAGAAAGGATGCAGACAGGTGCCCCACAGGAGAGAATGCACACAGGTGCGCTACAAGAAAGGATGCACACAGGTGCGCTACAAGAAAGGATGCACACAGGTGCGCTACAAGAAAGGATGCAGACAGGTGCGCCACAGGAAAGAATGCAGACAGCTCACATACAAGGCTTGATGTCATCACAACGCAGGCCCCATTCTCAATCAGGAAGGAATGAGAGGTCTGGAAACAGAAACAAACAAGACTCAGTGTCATCACAACGCAGGTCGCATTCCCCATCAGGAAGGAACGAGAGGTCTGGAAACAGAAACAAACAAGACTCAGTGTCATCACAACGCAGGTCGCATTCCCCATCAGGAAGAAACGAGAGGTCTGGAAACAGAAACAAACAAGACTCAGTGTCATCACAACGCAGGTCGCATTCCCCATCAGGAAGAAACGAGAGGTCTGGAAACAGAAACAAACAAGACTCAGTGTCATCACAACGCAGGTCGCATTCTCCATCAGTAAGGAACGAGAGGTCTGAAAACAGAAACAGTGACAGAGATAACAATAGAGAAAAGAGAAGGACTGACCGAGAAAAAAGTCAGGAAAAGAAGGATGTAGGTAAGATAGAACAAGGACCAAGTAAATTCAGAAGGCTGGGAAAACCAACATCATCATCATCAAATGAAAAGAAACCAGAGCGTGAAGAAGTTGAATTAGAAGGTGAATTTGGTGATACGGAGGAAGAATTTCAAAACATGATAGGAGAAGTTTGATTGATCTTTTTTGTCTGTAGAATTCAAATTGTAGTTCAATTTGTTGTAAAAAATGTTGATAGTTGATTGATTTATTGTCAATATCCTAAGACTTGGAAGAGCTTGTGATACCATGAGTGAGGCATTGAACATTAACATGGTTGTCAGGTAAAAACATTTAGGAATCAAGAAAATAGCTAGAAATATTTCACAAATATCTGCTCAAAATTTACCATTTTTAATTTTCACGCAAAGTATTCCACACAATATGCAAATTCCTTAAAAATATCTGGGAAATTCTTGGAACTGCAACCAAAAGAAGAAAGCAATCCATGATCTCTATTCTTTCCTCACTCTTCCTCAATCTCAGACCTATTAAAAAACAATTCTTCCTCAAACATCAACTTCCTTCAAAACAAGAACCTCTCCCATTACATATAATCTCCTCCCTCCTACTCCTAACGTTACACACCCCTTTCTTTTCATCTAAATTTCTCTCCCACATTCAGCTTTTCCCCTTTATCTCCCTTATAAACCTTCCATCTCCTTACTCTTACACCACTAGTATTTATTAACACCCTCTTGGCACATTTGACTCTGACTGTCACAGTGCCGTTAAACATCAACAAACCAATCCGTGGAGTTGCTAATCTCATCACCTTAAGCATACAGTGGGGGAAATAGCTAACAGGGTCACTATAGCTTTGTAACTTTTGACCTTGTGACCCCAGATCTACAGGACAAGTTCATGTACTAAGGCATCAGGGTACAACTTTAATTACCATTGCAAAAATATAGGGAAAAATGACTTAAAGCAGTCACTAGTTCTGTGGCATTTGACCACATGACCCCAGATTTACAAGAACACAAGTTCATGTACCAAGGTATCTTGGTACAACATAGGGTTGGTACAGATCTTGCCTTGGAGTTTAAAATGGTACTAAATTGTACAAATTACCACATAATTACCCCTAAAATCACATATTTGACCTTGAACCTAACCACCAAAACAAACATCTGAAATTTTGGCATTAATCTTACCCTACTATATGATGCCACCCACTCAGATCACTCTTGCCATTCCAAAACTATGGGGGAATGGTTAAAAGGGGTCACTATAGCTCTTTGACCTTTTAACCCTAAAGTGTATGGGACACAAGTTTATGTACCACAATATCATGATACAAACATAAGATTGGCATAGGTTTTGGAGTTTAAAGTGGCACAAAAATGTACATAATTACCCCCTAAAATCACATTTGACCTCTGACCCTTGACCCTAATCACTGAAACAACTAAAAATTTAACATTTATCGTACCCTACAGTATGACACCATTCATGCTCCTGTCACACTTACCATTTCGTAATTATAGTGGAAAGTGGTTAATAGCTCTTAGACCTTTTGATCCAGACTCTATGGGACACATTCGTGTACCAAGGTATCATGGTACAACAGGGTTTTTATAGGTCTTGAACTTTTTGAGTTTAAGCACAACATTTTGCATTAAAAGCACTTATTTGACCTTTAACCCATGACCTCCAATTATTTCAAATATTTGTTAGAATGTCAAACCCTACCCACCTCTGCAATTTGTAAAGATACCAAGAAAGTCCATCAAAAGATACAGCCATCACCAAAACCTTGTTTCATTTGACCTTTCTTTCCCAAAATCTTGGAGACAAACGTCTTGGGCCAGGGGCACCCGTCCACCAATTTTGCTTCATTTTATTACTGTTTTTGAGTTATAAGCGACACAAAATTAATTGTTGCATGCACACACACACAAGGACAGATGCAAAAATCAACAAATTTTTCCCAAATGGCCATTTATTTGGTAAATATTGTGGTCGATGTGGCCTCTATTTGGCCATTTGTTTGGTAAATATTGAGGTGGATGTGGCCTCTATTTGGCCATTTGTTTGGTAAATATTGAGGTGGATGTGGCCTCTATTTGGCCATTTGTTTGGTAAATATTGTGTGGATGTGGCCTCTATTTGGCCATTTGTTTGGTAAATATTGAGGTGGATGTGGCCTCTATTTGGCCATTTGTTTGGTAAATATTGAGGTGGATGTGGCCTCTATTTGGCCATTTTGTTTGGTAAATATTGTGTGGATGTGGCCTCTATTTGGCCATTTGTTTGGTAAATATTGTGGTGGATGTGGCCTCTATTTGGCCATTTGTTTGGTAAATATTGAGGTGGATGTGGCCTCTATTTGGCCATTTGTTTGGTAAATATTGAGGTGGATGTGGCCTTTATTTGACCATTTGTTTGGTAAATATTGAGGTGGATGTGGCCTCTGGCCATTTGTTTGGTAAATATTGTGGTGGATGTGGCCTCTATTTGGCCATTTGTTTGGTAAATATTGTGGTGGATATGGCCTCTATTTGGCCATTTGTTTGGTAAATATTGAGGTGGATGTGGCCTCTATTTGGCCATTTGTTTGGTAAATATTCTGTGGATGTGGCCTCTATTTGGCTATTTGTTTGGTAAATATTGAGGTGGATATGGCCTCTATTTGGCCATTTGTTTGGTAAATATTGAGGTGGATGTGGCCTCTATTTGGCCATTTGTTTGGTAAATATTGTGTGGATGTGGCCTCTATTTGTTTGGTAAATATTGAGGTGGATATGGCCTCTATTTGGCCATTTGTTTGGTAAATATTGAGGTGGATGTGGCCTCTATTTGGCCATTTGTTTGGTAAATATTGTGTGGATGTGGCTTTTGGCCATTTGTTTGGTAAATATTGAGTGGATGTGGCCTCTATTTGGCCATTTGTTTGGTAAATATTGTGGGATGTGGCCTCTATTTGGCCATTTGTTTGGTAAATATTGAGGTGGATATGGCCTCTATTTGGCCATTTGTTTGGTAAATATTGAGTGGATGTGGCCTCTATTTGGCCATTTGTTTGGTAAATATTGTGTGGATGTGGCCTCTATTTGGCCATTTGTTTGGTAAATATTGAGGTGGATGTGGCCTCTATTTGGCCATTTGTTTGGTAAATATTGTGGTGGATGTGGCCTCTATTTGGCCATTTGTTTGGTAAATAATGACGGTGGATGTGGCCTCTATTTTGTAAATATTGAGGTGGATGTGGCCTCTATACCTTTTTTACTTGTCCCTTAAGCTTTGTATTAGCAATAAAGGAGAGATCCAACGTGGAAAAACTTACCATTTGAGAGCTAAACTCATCTATCTTTTTAAATTGCTCGTTGTAATGTATACTATACAAGAATATGCAGAAAGAACTGCTTCAGACTAACATGTTTGATAACTTACTAGACCCATAGTTTAAGGGTGAGCAACCAGGGCACTCGCCCCGTGTGTGAAGGAAACCTATCCATTTGGGATATAAACTTAGGAAAGGTTTTTTGACTTCCGTGGCCCCATCTCACTCTCGTAAGGGTCAACTTTGTGTCGCCTGTAGGGAAGTTTGACATAATTTAATGAAGTTTGTCTTGTCTAATGAAGGGACTTGAATATAAAGCACATAATGTATCAAGTCACGGCTTTCAGTCTGAGCTGTTGGTTTATAAGTTTTAGTGAGTGTTTAATTTTAATACCCCTGTGGGCCACTGTTCCAAGCTGGGACCGGACGGACCAGGAATAGCAGTCTTTCAAGTAGCCACTTAATGGCTCCATAGCACGGCTTTATAGCATGGGTCCATACGGCTCCATAGCACGGCTTTACAGGTCCATACAGCTCCATAGCACAGCTTTACGGCTCCATAACATGGTTTTACGGCTTCATAGCACAGCTCTACAGCAGTGGCGTGGTCCCAAGGGGGGAAACAGCTTCCCAGCGAAGCTTTCTGAGAGGGTACCAAATGCTCAAAATTGCCTTGGGAAATTTGTTTTACATGTTGATCAATAACTTCTTCCTGTATTCTGATATTATTAAGCAAGTAATATACCATTTTTGTAGTCCAAAAGCACATGAAAACGAGACTGCCATGAAAGGCAAGGATATCTTGAGGCACACAAGAATCAAACGGGATCAAAAAAATTAACTTTCATTTATTAAAAACAGTTTTGTGTCATGTGTTTTTGATTCATAGTGGTGGATTGGGATGATTGAAATATTCAATGAATATGAGGATTACCTTGTAAATTTGATTTATCCACATGGGCCAACAAGACAATTTTATTTGCCGGAGTGGGGAGACATTTAACATAGTCCCCAACCGCAGGAACCTGAACAGGTACTTGGGTATTTGGTATATAACTTTTGCTTTAACAAAGTTGCGCACTAACATATCTTTTTCCACGGTTCGGAATTTTGTTTAATTCGCCTCAACTAACACATGCTTTGTTTTGATTGTGTTGTTACTAACCAGTTCCATCTCGTGGACGAACTTTTGTTTTTCATTGCGTTATTTTAGATACATGATATTTATATCATGTCCTAACGCTTTTTTTTCGCATGTTCTTTGAGACACTAACTCATGTTCATGCGGCGATTGCCTCTGTTACTGATAACGAGTAGTGACCTGCTTGGTTTAAGTGTAACTATAGGAGATAGTGTAAGTTTCACTTAATTCTGGTCAGAGGCATTTCGTTTTTAGAGGATAAAGATTTACTTTAAATGAGGAAATGGTTTGAATTTTCGGGCCAGCCATTGTCGATTTCAGACTTGAACTCCCTTCAGATCCTCGGTTGCAATGTGATTGCATATTTACAGCATGGAAGGTAAGATATAACTTGCCGAAGTAAATTTAAGGGAGTTGTACTTACCTTCCATGCATCCCGCCCGCCTCCCCTCTCATTCAGGACTGGGTAGAATGTTAAGTTGGGAGGTAAACTGGAGGTTAGGGCTGGGTAGGTAACTACGTTTAAAGGTCGGTTAGAAAGGCGTTAAAATCAGGTCATGGGATCAGATTGCATATTTTTAGCATGGAAGTACTCAAAGGGGGATAGTTTCATTTTATAGCTTCCATCCACATTCTGTTAATACAATCCCAAGTTGTTATTTAGTATGAAATGAGGCAAAAAGAATGGATGGCATATAATTTGTAAGTACTATGTACTGTACATGTCATGCTATGCCACCCCACCATTTGCATGTCTAACATTTTAAAGAAGTTTCTGTCATAAAACTTTTTTAAACAACCATGCATTTTTCTTTTATTGTGATACAAATTGTAAGCATGCATCACAATGTTGAAAGAAGCAATCATCTGTCAAGCTATTTTAGAATAACCAAACAGTTCTATTGATAAGTTTCAGTACATTTGTTTCTATAATAATTAAGCATCCTATGTATTGTGGAAGTTGAGTTTTCACTATTGTCATTATTTCAAGAATATACAGATGCAAACATGCCCCTTTTTGTAGTGTTGACTTATTAGCATTAGGTAAGGTGTCGTGGTTGAGGAGGCATGCATGCTCTTATGCGAAAAGTACTGGGTTCGACTCTCGCCGCGAGTGTTGTAGTGTCTTTGAGCAAGACACTTGCTCCAGTCCACTCTGCAGTATCCGCGCCACTTCTCCCAAAGATCGATTTTACAATTTATTAAAATCCGAGGAGAAATGTCGAGAGGTAGCCTGCAGGTCCCCCCAGTTTGCTCACCCTTTACGCCATTGCCGCTAGGCCTTAACATGTTTATCAACAACGACAGCACTTTTTTTTAATTGAAGGTCTATGGATGTATTGCATTTTTTCTATTGGGTGAAAGGATAAAATCAGAGCAAATCTGTTGTTGTGTTTTGAAGAGAAAAAGTGATCAGTTTTTTTTTTTCATTTAAAATTTGTGATGTACTACTGGGCAGACAGCACAAATCAGCATCTTTAGTCAATGAAATGACAGGAAAGTATTTTGCTGCTAGAATTGTATTTGGGGTATGGCAAAGACTCCAAGCAAATTGATGCACAAGATTAAAAAACGCTGTGAAATTAATGTTTAACAGATACATTTTCAATATAAGATGACGGGCTAAGACGGGTGAATCACCTTAAAACGCCCAAATTAACACCACCACCACAAAAAAAAAAATCAAAGACGCCCATAGTAGAGAACTGATCAATCTTGACATTGTAATTGTGAACAGAATTGGAGCTAACTACCCACTCGTGCAAACCATTCCACTCATTAAGGTCTCTTTGCGAAAAGCTAAAATGTCACATATCTAACCATGAGAACTCTTTGGTCAACTTCAAACTGTTACCACGTGTCACATGAAGACTAGCTGAAACATGCAAGAAATAACAGAAAGTCCTAGCATCACTACCAAGTAGGAATTTAAAGATTTTAATCATATCGCCACTTACTCTTCTCAACTCAAGCGTGTTTAAACCAAGAATTCGCAACCTAGGTTTATAAGAGAGATTCTTTACTTTGGGAATAAGTCTAGTGGCTCTTCGATGAACCTGCTCCAAAATGAACTTATCCTTTTCATAAAAGGGACTCCAAGCCTGAATAGCATACTAAGGAGAAGCCTGAATAATTGCTTATACAATTTAGGACTTCTCTACCAAGAAAACAAAAATTTCCTGTAATCAAAGCAAGCATCATATTTTTCCTTGCAGCTGCTAAAGCACACTGTTAAGAAGGCTTCTGATTACTAATAATGACAACACCTAGATCCCTTTCGTGATTAACAAAACCAAGATTTGAACCATTTATGCAGTAATCAAAAGCCAAATTGTTCTGACCAAAATTGATAACTTTGCATTTACCAACATTGAATGACATCTGCTACGTTTGGGACTAAGAAACTGAACTTATCCAGATCAGTTTGCAATTGAAGAATCCCTATTATCAACAATCCTGTACAGCTTAATCCCTGCTGTAAATTCCTCTTCAACCCATTTAAAGTTTTCAACAGTTTTTGAAGTGGGTTTGAACTCTGTTCAAATAGGGCAAAGTAGATGCCTTCTTTAACCCAGTTGAAAACTAGTTTTACTGGAATTTTCAGCAAGGACGTGTTATCAGCAAATTTACAAATCCTAGAGCCACGGGAAACATTAATATCATTGATGAAGAAAAGAAGCGGACCTAATACAAAGTGTATTAAGTGCCAAAAAAGGTGTATAACGGTAATGCGCAGGCTTTACTCCAGTCCATTTTTGACAATAGAAATCCATTTTTAAAATAGAATCTTGTTTGAAGTGCGGCAAAGTCAGCATTTTTAGTCTACAACCAGTTTATTAGCTGGAGAAACCTTTGTGAAACAATACAGATCAAAACTAATGAGGTCATGATCACTACACCCTACCTCCCGCTACTTAGCACATTTCTAACCATACTTTCTTAACTACCGAAAATTAAATCAAGGCAATTACTACCACGCGTGGGAAACAACCGTGACACATGCTGGGTGAAAAAGCAGTCAGATACAAAAATCTTTACCATGTGTACCACTATTACAAAGTTTCCAATCGATGTATGGAAAATTAGTTCCCAAACCAATGGGCCTCCAAGCAGCAACTTTCCTAAAGCTGCAATTTCTGATTGTTCTCAGGACAAGAATTTGGTTACTACCGACATCGCCATCAACAATAAGCTCACACCATAGGCAATTCGAAAAACCAAAAGAAAACTGAGCAGTCCTATCTATGCAATTAAAACTCATTTACTAACAATTAAACACCACCTCCTTTACCACTGACTAATCTGTCTTGTCTGAAAACTTAGTAACCTGGAATATGTATCTCTGATCACTAATTTCAGTATAAATCCAACTCTCATTAAGTAATACCAATTATATAAGGTCTACTAATTAAAACTTAAGCCAGGAGCCATGACTTGTCCTTCTTAAAAGTTTGATCAAGCAAATCATAACCACAAACTTACTGTAGCAAATAGTGAGACCACTTTATCTTAATTAAAATATTCACACAATAAGGGCTTCATCCATTGCTAATATAATACTCAGCACCAACTTCCACAACAACTAAAGTTTTCAAAATGAAGAGGGAAAATCTGACCTGACCTGGTTATCTATCAGGTCGGGTCTGACTGTTTGAAACTTAAGGGGGAGCAGAACAAACAATGTCATCATGTTTATTCATAATGCTACGAACATTTGAAAACAATCTAGCACAACTACAAAAACAATCCCTTTCCACAGAAAGATACCATGATGAAAATCTGTTGCAATCTTGTCCAAACAAATCCTCAGTCTTCAAGGTTGAACAAAAACATCACTTAAAATCTTTCATCAATAAACAAACGAAACCTTCACTGTTAAAAACCATCCTATTTGTAAATTATTACTTCAAACCAGACACTTTGACCACAGGGGAATACTTTTGTTGAGTGTGAAGTCAGTGCAACTGCAGTGAAATTTGTTTACTACCAATGTCAGATTATGATCATGGAAAGTGAGGTGAAGTGTGTGCATTGTAAAAATTAGAAATCCCTGGTGTAATTGCTACTTGCTTGTGCTGGATTGTGGTTTCTGCTGTGAGCAATAATAGACCCCAACAGATTTAAAATTTTGTCGGGCTTAAGACATAAAATCGTTTTTGACTTAATGTTTGACAGTGAGTTTAAACTCTCACCCTCCGTGACTAGTTTAAAGGACTCCGATCCTTAATTGACATACTTGACACCCCTAGCAAGAACACGAGCACCTTTCCTAGTTAAATGCAAACCATCTCTCAATCTGAGATGCAAACTTATGCCAGAAATTGACAAAACCGAACTCAAACAGACGACAAATAATCTCTAGCAAACTATCAATCAACATCACCTTATCTATCATAAAGGATAAGCCTCTGTGCGGCATCAGACCAACTAGAACCTTACAACTTGTCCTTCAACTTGATTAACAAATTCATGACACTAAGCCTAACAGAATCAACATTTCTCCTTAGAATATTATTTGTACCTATTGAAACTACCAGTATCTTCACCCTTTTATAAAGTTTCAACATGAGAATTCACGTCATCAACTCTAGCCCCTGGAAACACTCCCTAATCCTGCTACTATGATCTACTCCACACAACTCTGTATCAACATACCTTAAAAGTGAATCCCTATCCATAATAACTTATCCCTAACAGAATCCGCAGGCAAAGTACCAGATGAATCAAAAGCCTCACTACCAATAGCACCTGTACAATCATACACTACAGACAATCCAACATGAGGCCTGCCAATAGAATCTGATCCAAGACCATCTACCCCAACAGAAGCCCTATCAACTTCCTCACTGAAGGAACTATCAACATCACATATCTGACTACCCACATCTAAACCACAATTCTCAGTCTGCACACTGGCATCAACCTTTTCAACTACAACCAGAAAGTCTCAAGTCCAAAGCCCTTAACCTTATACACTTTTAATATAAAAATACCAACTGATGCTTCCTGAAAACTGCATGTCACACGGGACTCCTCAAAATCGACCCACATATCACAGCTATCACAACAAATAGAACTCTCCTTGACCAAACAATTAACAGATGTATAATACCAAAGCATTAACCCGAAGAAAAAAAATAGCTAAGAAATACCTCGACTTGAATACACACTCGATGAGCCTGAGCCTACACACTCAATGAGCCTACACACTCAACACAAATTCAATCAGCCTACACTTATCACAAACACCTACACAAAAATTTAAAAACTAACAAAGCCTAACAATACAAAAGACCTAGCTTACAATGACAGTTATAAAACATGTGCAATAGGGTAGAGTTAGTAACACCACACAAACCAGTAACTAAGGAAACTTAAAAAAAGACAGTAAAATTATGCAAACGTGCAAAAAATAATATGGTAAAAGCTAGCCTCAATAAAATTGAATTCTAGATAAAAAGACCAGATTTGAGAGTACTGAATCACAACACTTCTTGATAGCCAGGTAGCACAAGATTAATCCATATATATCAATCTATACATCCATATACTATCTTTAACGCCACAGGCCAGAGCAAATTTACACCTAGGAAGTAAATTTAAGAGGCTCCAAGGAAATTCAATGCAGTCAGTGGGTGGTACGAACAGTACCAACTGGCCCAAAAGCATGACATTTTTACAGGCCATTACCCATAGGTGTCTCACTGATCATTAATAGACCAAATTGGTGGGCCATTCTGCTAATTGTTTCACTACAAAAGCAGAATACTTAATTGTTGGTAGTTTGTCTTGACCTTGAGAGGTCCAAATTAATAACCTTATTTAAGTTGTCTTCTCTTAGGCTTTATTGGAGCCAAAGAATTGATTGCATGCATTCATGCCCTGAAAAAAAATGCCTTTCATACTTATACCCAATAAAGTGACGGTGGTATTTTGCACCAGTTTTGAGGGTATTCTGTTCATACGACTGTAAACAGTGCCATATTGCACAACTAAATTAAGGCTACCAGTTTTGCAAAATGTTAAAAAGCCAGAATGGCTTCCATCCTACAATTGGATTCTTTAACTATATGTGCTGATATCAAGACAAGGCATGAACCATACAAATTTGCCATGGATCTAAGAGAAGTAAACGGGGGTGCCCAAGGAGAGGGTATTTTATTACTTCAATTTTAATGTCAATCTTTCCAAGACAAACTTGAAGTCACTTTAAATTCAGGCTTCCTGAAGTATTGGAAAATTAGGCACCAAAGCTTACACTAGATATCAATATCCACTTGACCTATAAGTTCCTTAAGAAATTGCTGGAAGAAGTTAAGAGACAAAAATTGACACTGACAGTTGAGTTTTGTACACAAGACATTTTACTTGCCTTTATTTATCATGCAAACAAATTACCCATCATGCAATTATTTGACAAAGACTAACTTTATGTTGTTGTTGTTTTTCCACATTATATGTGATAAATTACCCCCTATATACACTTCATTTCTATAGACCGAGTTGACATCCCCCACCCCTTTTTTTTAAATAACACGTCTAAGTTTTGATACTTCAAATTGAGTTTTTCATTCAAACATTAATGAAGTGTTCATATTAAAAATATACTGTTGAATCGAGTATTCACATCAAAGATGCAATAGCACATACTGTACATGGAAAGTATGTTCAAATATTCTAGAGACTCCAGGATAATGCTCCCTCCAATTATGTGAGAGTAACAAAAAGTAAATTCCATCAGAGCCATTAGGCCAATACAGCCAGTGCTTATCCCCGGTTTCAATAACGTAAGCAGATAAGAGCTAAAGGCTTCCCCCTGGATGGTTCATCCGTACATCATGGATTTACTCCCAAGCAATGCTGGTACTCATTTTCACAGCCTGAGTGGAGCTGAAGCAAGTGGACCTTGCCTACAACACAACACAAGTGCCTTCCTTTTACTAAATAAAAAACTATTTTCTCACTTTCTGGGCCCTTCATCCCTTCTATAGAAAGTGCTAATTACACAAAGTTATTTTTGCCATTTATGTAACAAAATCAATTTCTGAACTGAACTTTCATTACATTCATTTATGCATAATAACTTCATAATAATTTCATTTATGCATAATAACTTGCAATTCATAGTAAAATACCAACATATTCAACCAAATTTCAGATAGCTTAATGTAAAATCAAAAGTTAAAACCTAAAAACTGGATAACACAAAATGTAAAAACTTTAAAAGTTTCCATTCATAAATTGTTATACAATAGTACTTCTATATTCAATCTTGAAATTGTTTTTACACAAATATATAACTTTTTGGTTCCAGTGCGATAGCATCAGGAACCTAGGTAAACACGCTGGTGTATGTATGTGTGTACGTGTCTGTGACAGAAGCTTGTATACGCGATATCTCAAGAACCGTGTGGTGGACTTATGTCATACTTAATATATAGATGTGTCTGTAGATAATTTAATCCCTATTGTTTTTGGTGCTGAATTTGTGAATATCAATCAGTAGGCGGGGCTAAATGTAAAATTGTGTTAACAAGCTTGTAAACATGATATCTCAAGAACTATGCGGTGAATTTGTCATACTTGATATATGGATGTGTTGTGGTCTGTAGGTGATCCCCATTGTTTTTGGTGCTGTCATGAGTATTAATTAGTAGGCAGGGCTAAATGTAAAATTTTGTTAACAACCTTGTAAACACGATATCTCAAGATCATTAAGGTGGATTTATACTTGGTATATGGGTGTGTTGTATTCAGCAGCTGATACCTATTGTTTTTGATGCTGATGTCATAAATATTATTGAGCTGGGACTAATTGTGAAATTCTGTTTATGCTCATATTTCCAAAAACCCACATCAGTTTTAAATAAAACTTTGTAAGATGCTGTTAATAAAAGCAAGGATGATACAGGATGCCATAGAATGTTGACTTGTTCACCCTATTACCATTCATGTCAGGGGGAGCCAAATACAATGTTTCATTGCTTGTTTTAAATTGTGGCTTAAACCTTAAGGCAAAAGCTTAAGGCAAAAGCCTTAACACTTCAACAAGCAACAAAATATACATATTACATATTACATGTTCCAGTATGATAAATAAAATAAACGTGTAAGAACACAACATTTAAAGATATACTATGAAAAAAATACTTGCTTCCAATCCAAAGTTAGCATCGGAACCAAGTGGGATTCCTCCTTCTGAGTAAATATTGTTGCTAAGACTATAAAACAAATACTATAAGGGACTCAATCAAATATTCACTTTTCAAAAGAACATTCCTTTTCGTAATGCTTCTCCAAACAAACAGGTCTCAAAAAAACAATAGTAATAATTTTAATGTGCATGCCCACCAGGGAGCTTTTTTATGTGCTTTCCCACCTCAAATTCCAATTGTCCTTATTATTGGTGGAATTGGCACATCATTGGTGCAAATGGGATTTTTAACTCCCCGGTAGGCGTTATGTACAAAGGGAATGATTGCTCGCACATGTTTGTAATTGGCTTGGCCACCTGTGCTGATGATTTGTTGAATACTGCCAAAGATCAATTTTACGCATCATCAAGCTTTAAGACAAAACCTGTAAATGAACTGATAATTACAATCTCCTAATTTGCACAATTCGAGACTTTAAAAAAACAATTTAACAAACGAAATCTCTCATCTTACTTATCCATAACACTGAAACGCAATATTGTGGCCCAAATGAGGCCACGGTTAAGGAGCCTTGCAAACTACACAAACATTTCATGGGAAATATACAACTTCAGAGGGAAATAAGAACATCACGATGATAGAAGTTCTTACAATTAAGTAAAAACAAAAATCTCTTGTTGACCAAATTACAGAGCTCATTATATCACATACAGCCTGGTCGTCATGTTGCTAAAGGAGTTAATGGCTTTATACATCCCAAAGGGAAGAAAAGTACCCAATATTTCATGTTCGTTTCGTGGCAAGGATTGCATGATTTTCCATATCTGAATGAGACCCTGATACATACATTAGTGAAGGAGATTGAAGTACTAAAATTCCCCCTCCAATAAATTATCAAAGGTGCTTGCTTCAGTATATGACAAATAAGCTTCAGCAAAGATGACTTGATAGAAAAATAATTCCCCCCAAAATTTCATTTCCTATTGTCAGTTGTATGAGCAGAGGTTTGTCCACCATTTTGAATACATACACTACAAAAACAATATCCCTTTATACTGGGAGCCACGTACATTGCCCTTCCTTTGGTATTTTTTTTCATTGCAGTTTTCTTGATTTCACGTAAACTTCACTTTACCTTTTGCTTATCCAAACTAACTTTCATCCTGACTGCTTGTGATAAGGGATTAATGTATGTCAATACCATTTATTGAGAAGCAAAATCGTACGACTTAGTCTCTAAAACAAAGGTGTACTGGCCAACCACTTTCAATGAGCAACCGAGTGCTTTATTCATTTAATATTTTCTTCTTCCATTTGTACAATTTGTCCCCACTTTTAAGTTTTCAGTACATAAAAATCAGCAGCCTAACATCAAATCATGCATGATGGCGACCTTTCCCTCTTTTCACAATTATCGGATCTTTTTTTTCACTGCCCATTTTGCCTGAATTAATCAATCAATTTTGCCTCAATTTACCTCATTTTTGGCTCCAAAGTAATGTATGCTAAATGTTAGCCACTCACAAATGATATTCAAAAACCCAGTAAAATGTCAATATACAGAAATATTCAAGAAACTTTATCTAATAAAAACTTTGCCCAATGCATGTTATTCAAACATCTACTGCTTACATCATTTGCTGCAGTATCAACCCCAACCCTCCAAACATCTACTGCTTACATCATCTGCTGCAGTATCAACCCCAACCCTACAAACATCTACTGCTTACATCATCTGCTGCAGTATCAACCCCAACCCTTCCCCTCAAGCTTCTGCTACAACATACAACTTCAATGTTGTAACCCTCATGCTCCTACCCATGACCCTATTCTCTGGCACTGTGTCCTACATTGTGTCTCTCTGGGCTGACCTATTTATTTTTGTTACGTCGAGACTGTCTCCATTCTTCCAGTTGTCGAATTTCATTTCTCCTGTCAATTTGACTCATTCTATTTTCCTCACCAGCTCTACCCGAATTACTTCTCTCTACAGAACGACTCTCTCTTGTATTTCTATCCTTATCTGTATTTGAGTTCTTTGATGCATGTCTTCCACTATTTTCCGCAGTTGCCCGACCAAAACCCCTCCCTCTACCATTTCCCTTTCCACCTCCCCTTCCCCTTGGATTTGCTCTTCCCCTAGCCCTGCCCCCACCACGTGTACCTCTCCCTCTACCAGAACAATTTCCTTTCCTCTGATGTGGCATATCCTTATCTTCCTTCTTCCTTTTCTCAAAATATAATTCCACATCCTCATCAGGTTCACGCCTGAAACCTTTCCCTTCACCCTCATTAGCCCACTTTCTTTTATCAGACATTTGATTCTGTCCATCTTCAATGAAATCTCCCGGATGATCCCTTCCTTCCTGTGAGAAGGTGCCCTCTTGTTGAAAGTTACCTTTTTGGTGAAAACTAACACCCTGAGGTTGTTCTGTCAATACATCACCAACAAAACCTTGTGGTACATTTTGTTCCATTTGGTGAAAATTGTCAATATGAGGGGCAATATTCCCACCCTGAAAATGTTCTCTTTGGCGCATTTCTGATCTTTGGAATTCCTCTTTCTGCAATATATAATCATTCCGTATTTGTAGCCGCAACTCCTCATTCCTCATGTCTACCGTATTGGCCCTTTCCATCAACTGACGTTTTCTCCATTCTTCCATGTATACCTTCTCTTCAAACTCCCTTTCGATAATGTCCCGTTCCAATATCACATTGACATCGTACTCCGAGAGTCCCCTGGAATGCAGTTCTTGTTTTCGGACATCAATCGCCTGACATTTTTCCTGATCAATCAAACGTTGTTGGTGCATCTGCCTCTCAAGAAAGTCTTTCTCATACCTCTCCTCTTGTACTGCTCTACTTTGATGAAAAATCTTATCAAAAATTTCATTTTTCAGAAGAAGCAATCTTTCTATTTCCCTCTGACGTTCACTTGGGGCATCTCAACATTTCCCAGTTCATTTTCTTGCATCTCAATATGGTACAGGTCCTGCATCCATATCTCTCTAAACTGTTGATTAGCTTTTGGAGATGAAACAGATTCTAATCCTCTTACCATCTCTTGTGTGGTTCTCTGATCTACTATATGTTCGATTGGTGGCCCAGCCTCTATTTGATGAATTTGCTGGATGGGTGGTACGCCATCCATTTGCATTTGATTGATCTGTGGTCCACCATCCATTTGATGGATGTGTGGTACACCATCCATTTGTTGCATGGGTGGTCCACCATCCATTCGTTGCATGGATGGTCCGCCATCCATTTGCATTTGATGGATTGGCAGCCCGGACTCCATTTGATGGATGGGTGGACCAGCCTCCATGTGCTGGTTAGATTGCCACCCTCCATCTCTGACCCCACCATCCCATACTGGTACATGTTCAGCCTGAAAGTGCCGTTGGGTCTCCACGGCACTCTCTTCAGGCTGAACAACAACTACTCGTGGGTCAACATGAGCAGAATGATCAATTACCTCTATTTGTCTAATTTCTTTCTTTATCAATTCTTTCTCTCTCATTTCAAGCTCCCTCAACTCCCTTTCCTTGTCTCGCTCCATTTTCTCCAGTTCTATATTTGTTCGTCCTCTGTCAACAGATTCCCTATACTCTCTTTCTCTTGAATTTCGCTGATAACCCTCCCCCTGAAATGAAGTTGCATCTCTTGCATCATGTTTGCCTCTGGGAGGTTCCCTATCTCGGCTTCTCTCTCTTTGTGGTACATTCCATTCCTTCTCAAAGTCGCGCTTGCCTTTTTCCATTCTGTCAGATTCACGAAAGTCCCGTCTTTCTCTCGCACTCCTTCCTGGTTCTCGTCCTCCCTTTCTTTCCAATCCCTGCCTTTCATAAGATCTTTTGTCACTTCCTTTTGAATCTTTCTCCATTCCAAACCCCATCCTGTCCTTTTTCCCAAACTCCCTTCCTTCTCTTTCCCTGGACACCTTATCTTCTTTCTCCCTTTGTTCCTTTTCACATTGTTCCCTTCTCTGTCTCTCATGCTCTTGCCTTTTCAGTTCCAATCGTTCTTGCTCAAGTTTCTTCATCTCCTTTTCAATTTCGTGTTTTTCAGCATTAATTCTTTCCACCTCTCTCTTTTCTAATTCCCTCAGCTGTTGTTCCCTCTTCTCAAGTTCTTGTCTTCTCTTCTCTTCATCTTTGCGCTCCTGCTCCTTCCTCTTCATTTCCTGCCGAGCAAGTTCCTCCTTCTCCTTTCTTTCCTTTTCTCGCCTCTCCTGTTCCTGCAACTCTCTCGCCAATAATTCTCTTTCTTTCTCCATCAATTCCCTCTGTTTCTGCTTTCTCAATCTTTCTTCTTGATCTCTGAGAGCTTTCTCCTTTTCTTCCTTCTCTCTCATCATTTTCTCTCTTTTTTCCTGTTCCATCCTCTGGGCCTCCATACTTGCTTTTAATTGCATCACTCGCATTTCCTCCTTTTGCATCTCTTTCTCTTTTTTCAGTTTCTCTAGTTTTAACGATTCGGACAATTCTGCTTTCATCTTGTCATACTCCCTCCGCTCTTTCTCCTTTTTTCTCTCTATTTCCTGCAAATCTCTTTCCTTCCTCTCCAAATCTTTTCTGTGCCTTTCCAAACGTTCTTCTTCCCTCCTCTGTTTTTCACCCACTTCTCTTTCTGACTGTGACTGTCTCTTCTTCAATTCTTCATACTTCTCTTTAATCTTCCGAAGCTCCTCGTCACGTTTCTTCAATTCCTCTTTCCTTTTCTCTTCCTTCCTTTTTTCTTCTTCCCGCCTCTTTTCGTCCTCCTTCTTTCTTGTACTTCTCTCATCTTTATCCCTTCGATTGGAACTTCTTCTGGTCCAGTCTCTACGTTCCGAGGATCGACTCTCAGATTCCGAGTGATCCAATTTTGACGAGGTACTCTTTGTCTCCCTGCCAAGGCCTGGAATGGTTACAGACAAAGCGGATGAAGGCGAGTCCAAAAAGCTCTTTTTGTAATTGCCTCTTGTGTCCCCATCTTCATCCGAGCTACAATCACTGTATTGAACAATAGTTCCTTCAGATTTGTCTGTTACAAAGATACAAAATATCATCAGCATTGTTATTAAGATATGGAAATAAATAAGTCACTATATAAATCTGGAATATACAGCTCAAAGGTGCTTGGTCATGGGGTTTAACAGCACCATAACAGCGTTGAATTTGTGCATTAGAGGTTAAAGGTGGTTGGTTCACAGGGCTTTATGGCACCATAGCAGCATTAAATTTGTGCAATAGAGGTTAAAAGTAGTTGGTTCATATGGGTTCATCTTATATCAAAATTAGCAAATAGTGAAATGTTGAGTTAGTGGAGCAATGACAAAAGGCAGTGAGGATGTTCATAGGACACAAAGCATCACAAGGGTAGATTTAAAATATGCAGCTCTGTGCGCGACTTCATTAAAAAAAAAAAAAAATCCACTTAGGGCAGTATAAGGAAATTTGACATGTATATGGATGCCTACAGTTTGATAGCCTATTAAATTCTGAAAAGAGATTTTCGACTTAAAGTCAGCATTCTTAGATTTTGAGTTAAGACAGTTCGAGGACATGCTTTACGTGTGATTCCTGAATAGGCAGACAGCTCAAAATCTTTACGCAATTCTAAAAATTCTTTAAATTCCATTTCTTTAATTTCAGTCACTGAAAATATTTACAAACTCTATCAACGATGGAAAATTTGACTATGACAAAGACCCCAAAACCTTGGTCAGAATTTACTTAACTTCTTGAAAAGCTACTGACAGACGCCTTACCAAAAGGAATTACATAAGATAATAACAAGGTCAGTCAGTCATACATCACAAATTTGAAAATGAAAAGCTGAATATTCAAAAAGCTTTAAAATGCTCCAGTTTTGACCAAGTTGTATTATTTTATATTTTTGCTACTTTCACAAGTTTTTATTAGATTTTAAAGAAATTTCCCTAATGATTCGTCTGCATCTCAATAAACTTTTAAAGTATTTCTTGGGAGCAATTTGATAAAAACATTTTCTAGGTTTCACATGAGCGTGACAATTCTAAAAGTCATTATCTAAATGAGGTATCTCAAACAACTATTGACATGTACAGACCTGCCAACCTTTAGGATCACCAAACTGTATTCTGGAACTACAAAAGTTGTATTTTTGATGAAAAGACTGTACTCTTCAAACAAAATGTACAAAACAAAGGTTTACTGTGGCTGAAAAAAAAATTACCACTGTACTTTCAGTTTCTCTTATTGTACGAATCTGAATCGGTTAAGTCGGCAAAATCAATCCTTCAAAAGGACATAAACGTCAATCTAGCGTAAAAAGTACGAGTAAAAAAAAAAAAAAAAATGTATTCTGGTACCAAAAAACGTACAATCATATTCTCAACATTTTTCTGTATTAAATACGGCAAAATCGTACTAGTTGGCAGGTCTGCATGTAGGATCACAATTACCTAAGTTGCTTTAAGATATATTAAATCCCACACATACAGCACAGAAGGGCCATTAAATCAATTCAAATGGTCTCCTTTCACAACTTTCTAAAATTCTAGGTCATATCAAAAGGAAATTTGAGAAGAATTTAGTGGCAGACATATTCTGATGTAAATCCTCTTTTCAATGAGAAAAAACACTTCTGAATAGGAATGGCAAATGTAAGCCAATCTTCTTTGAGTAGCTATACCCCAATCAACAAATAAGCGGAAAAAAACATTTTCAAATATCACTATGAACACTTTTCGTTCTGAAAATCCGATAATATTTACTCCTGTTAAAAAAATTCACTGGAAAAATCTGTTAAAATAAAAAAAGTACAGCTATTCTTGCAACATCCAAAGAATTCACTGCTGTAGTATTTACTAACACTGGGCAAGCAACTTTCAAACTACAGCTGTTCAAATCATCCACTTAGTAAGTGGTAGTAAATCTGTGTCTTGCTGTGAAGGCTACAGAAACATCCACAGAAAGTAGTAAATGTTTTACAGATGTATAGCTCCATGTGTTTTTTCGGGGACAGCCCTTAATTATTTGGAGATTTTTGCAGATGAAAGTGTGATTGAGTTGGAAAAACAACACCCTGTTTGTACCAATCTTTATGAATCTGCTGATATGGTCCTGGTTTTCCTCACTGCAGTAAACTTAAGTTTGGAAAAAAGTGATTGTTTATTACACCCACAAAAAGCCTGTACTCATTCTCCACATTTCAAATTCAAAATAAAATAATAAGAAGCATAAAATAAAAACAATGTTACATGCACTCAACCAGGGTATTATCATCTCCCTGATTGATAAAAACACCACAAACATTTTTTTTATGAAGTATGTATTCTGCATATGAAGTATGTATTCTACATATGAAGTATGTATTCTACATATGAAGTATGTTCTCTACATATGAAGTATGTATTCCACATATGAAGTATGTATTCTACATATGAAGTATGTATTCTACATATGAAGTATGTATTCTACATATGAAGTATGTATTCTACATATGAAGTATGTATTCTACATATGAAGTATGTATTCTACATATGAAGTATGTATTCTACATATGAAGTATGTATTCTACATATGAAGTATGTATTCTACATATGAAGTATGTATTCTACATATAAATGTATGTATTCTACATATGAAGTATGTATTCTACATATGAAGTATGTATTCTACATATGATTCTACATATATGTATTCTACATATGAAGTATGTAATCTACATATGAAGTATGTATTCTACATATGAAGTATGTAATCTACATATGAAGTATGTAATCTACATATGAAGTATGTATTCTACATATGAAGTATGTATTCTACATATAAAGTATGTATTCTACATATAAAGTATGTATTCTACATATAAAGTATGTATTCTGTAAGTAACATACGAAAAGATAGGAAACATCAACAATTCCACTTTTTTTCTTTCCTTTTCATGTTTTTTTCATTCTTATCACTTCCTTGCTATCAAAACAATAACACAGATTGACCTTTCCATCCCAAGAGTCATACATTATCTCTGTAATGCCCACTCTGTTTAACTTTGATGGAGGAGTGACAGCTCAAGAACACATTTATTATTCCACTGAGTTTGGAGAGAATTTAACAGCAGTGAATTTCAGAGAAAATCCAAGATAAGAAGTACAGAGTTTTTCAGGGAAAAAAATATTTACACAGATTTTTTACAAACTCACATCTGTTAAAGTGTTCATTGTGTATTGAGATGAAGAAAATAAAGGGTAAAATACAAATGAAAGATTTTAAGCTCTCTTTGTCATTCATACATCACCTCAACATCACAACTTAGAAATTCACACTTTGAGCAGAATTAACTACCTTTGTTCAAAAGAATATAAAGACATGAAATGAAAGCAACTCACTAGAGTCCGAGTTGTTCTTAAATTCAACCTTTGAGCGGCCTTGAATTTTGTTCTTGCTGTCATCAATTTCATAAAATAACAACTGTCAGAAGGGACAGCGCATGCTCAACTATTGAAGCTTATTTAAAGAATGTGCTTATAGAGGGATTTCACCACATGACTCTTACTTAACTGAGAGCCATTTTGCAGGGCAGAGCTTTGCGCGTTGAGTATTTCAAATGTCTGATCTTCACACAGGTCAGTCACATCAAACGTAAAACAAACAAGAGTCAGATCTAAAACAGGCACTAGCATGCGCTGCTGATGAAAACACATGCTGGGCATATAAAACACGTGCTGGGCATATAAACACGCGCTGGTTTAAATGAATTGGCAGCCAGATGAATTAATTTTTTAATATTAAATGTTCTTTATGGAAAAAATTACCCTCCAAGTGCTTCAAGTAATCTTAATCAGTGGAATTTAAATACGTCTATTAGTTAGTGCAACCAACGGCACAGCAAGATTCCAGCATACTACTTACAAAAGTAATCTTATATAAAACATACAAACGTATGTAAGTGTACAGGAGAAGGTAGTCTTCACTACAAAGTAGCGATGTAAACAAAGTCATGTGACCTCATGACGTCAGCTGTAACATCCTTATAGGGAAGTATATGCAAAAATAGGGCAGGTAGGGGGCAGATGATTTTAAATTACTTGAGTTTAAAGGATGCGATAACATTTTCATTTGCTTTGCTAATTTTCACAACATTTTACTACACAAATTATCTTTGAGTTGTCCCAGATATCTTTTGACAAACAGAAGCTCAAGGTTACAACCTCACCCAGTAACTCAGAAAGAAATCAAGTGAAAGCTAGGACTTTATAATCACTAAAGCACCTCTTTTAGTTTAATCTATTGAACAACAGAAGGAGGCCTTTTCTTCTCAATATCAATGAAAGATTCATATATTTATTACAAAACATCCTAGTGGCAGGATGCAATTATTTTTTTAGTCCTCTACTTACCAAACTACCCTTTAATTTATCTAAAACCATTCTTAAAAGCGGAAAACATTTTGTCTGTTTATCTACATTATATAATTCACCCCTGTAAAAAGGTGAATTTCATGAAACATTTTATCTGTTATTTTTCATTAAATAATTCACCCCTGTAAAAGGGTGAATTTGATGAAACACTTTGCTATATAGCCAATGAGGCTCAAGTTTGTCTACAGGTCCGACAATCTTAGTCGTGTTCATCTCACCATAAACACATGCATGATTTGTATTGGACATAATCTTTACAGCATGCACTTACATTTTTCACTTGATCCAAAGTCGCTGTGACTCACGGCAACTCCTAGTTTATCAGTATCCATGGGCACAGATGCAACATCAAAGTTTCTGCATTCTCGTTGCCAGTCCTGGAATAAAAAAAAGATTCACTCCATTAAAATATCAAAGGTGTATGGACAGGTGGGGATTCCAAACCCAGATAAGAGAGCATTACATTTTGAGCAGAATAGTCTTTAAATGGTAACAACAATATCACTTTTTTAAGTGAAAAAAAAAATCACAAAGTTTGTAACAAATTTTTAGTATGTGCAATAGTTGATGGGAATACAGCAGGAATACATGTAAATCTTTATATTTCTTTCACAAATTTCAAATATCAAAGGTTCTCACATTGCATTCTACTGCTAAATTTGGGTCAAAGGTTATAATAATATCCAATTAACTTAACTGTCCACTATAGCTAACTTCTCCCACTCAAAAATATATGGGGGAAAGGATAAACAAACAAAAAAGTTAACATGAGCAATCTTCCACTTTTCTAGGTCACAAATTATTGCACAATCTATTATCATAAGGAATCAGAATTTTACAATGATGTGAAATGCACATTATTTAACTGATTTTGATGCAGCTTTTTGCAGTTTTCATGGTTTTTTGTATATTTTAAACCATCTAAAGGAGACATAAAGTCTGACATAATCCTTATTATATATAATAGAATTAAAAATAACAAATATTTCTGACCAAGTTTCATACCCCCTTAAGCAATCTAACACAATTTTTATAATTATTAATACTTTTAATTCTACTACTAAATAGTACTATGGAAGCTGCCATTTTGATTTCAAAACATGCAGATTATGATGTCATCAGCCCAGCAGGATGTTGAAATGCTTTGTATTTCTTTATAATCTACCTCAAGTTTTCTAGCTTACAAAAATTTGTTTTCCTTTTGTGTAAAGTTCAAGGACATTTTTGTGTAAACATGAAATTAACAAAACATTCTGTTAAAACTAAGTGTCACATCATTTTGGAATAAAAACTTTAATCACATTTATAAAGAAATGCAATAAATTCCATATGTCCCTACTAGGGACATTATGACATCATGCACAATATTTCAATACAGAATTGAACAAAATGGCAGCCTCCATGTGTTAACTTCAAACATGAATAACCTGAGATAGAAATAAGATTTTGACTTGCAGTTTTTGGTAGTTGGTTAAGATTTGTATCCTCTATTATATAAAATAATGATTGTATCAGACTTTATGTCTCCTTTAAGCTATGGCGTTGCAACCTGTCCTTAATCGTATTCCATTAGAATAAGTTCATGCTGGTCCACCTCTAATTATTTTTCTATTTTTAGAATTAGAAACAGTTCCTTTATTGAACTTCTTTTTTTAAACAGCTTAAAGACAAGTTCTCTTTAAGCAATTCTTGCATAGAGCACAAGTTTCGTGTTTGATTCTATTTTGACCTTATCATTGGATTTATTATGTGAGTAATTTCAGTTTTTGTGTAAGGTGCAGAAGAAAAGTGCGGCTCTGCTTTACATTCATTTCTTATTTTCAAGTTTGATTTTCCCCTAATAAGTCTCAATAACAAATATTTTAAATCTATAACATATCAGGTAGTTGGTATGATCTCAAATTTCACATTATTGGACAAAACTCTATATTATGATCAGTTATATTTTGGACATTTTTTAAAAGTTTAGTGAACACTTGGAAGACATTTCTCAAAGTTACACAATGAAGATTTGAAGCATCAAAACATTCATTTAATAAAATATCTCCATAACATCTCAAAATTTGCAAACTTCAAAATTAAATCTCACCTCCACTTTTGTAGAATGCTGATGCTGTCGACAGTGAATATTTTTGGCTGTAATCTCACTGTTGTAAAATTTACTGCAAAGTTTGCAGAAAAATCCTGACACTGGAACCAGAAAGTTGATACCTGCAAGGAAACATAAAGTGACCAATATTTGCAGAAACACAAGATGCTTTTATAATTTAAGTGTAGTTAGTAACGTAAATGTGAAAACAAATTTTTTAGATATCTATTAAATATAACTATTTAATTTGTTAGAAAACCATTCTTTAGGAAATAAACTGTATATGCAAAATAGTTATTAATAAGAGCTACATTTAACTCAATGAATCTATGAAATAGACATTTCTCAAAAAAGCCTTTCCATCATTTGACCTTCTCACAAACATAAAATATTGGGCACTTTTTTTCCCTCTGGTATTTGTGACTAGATTAGATTACTTCGAGTTCCAAGATGAATTTTCCACAAATGCAGCAACACAAACTTTAGAAAGTACATTATACAATGTGGAGAAAAACTAGATTAGGCAAATGCTTTTACAATGTAGTCCACCTTTTAGAAGAAATAGTTCAAGCAAAAATTAACAAATAGCTTTTGTAAATCATATATGATTAACACAAGCACACACCCACAATGGATCATACCCCCTGCCCCTTCACCCAACAAGAAAGTAAATACAATACAAAAATGCATCTCCCCTCCCCCATAACGCAAGAAGAAAGTAAATACAATACAAAAATGCACCTCCCCTCCCCCTTAACCCAAGAAGAAAGTAAATACAATACAAAAATGCATCATCCCTCCCCTTTAACCCAAGAAGGAAAGTAAATACAATACAAAAATGCACCATTCCCTCTCCCTTAACCCAAGAAGGAAAGTAAATGCAATACAAAAATGCACCATCCCCTCCCCCTTCACCCAAGAAGGAAAGTAAATACAATGCAAAAATGCATCTCCCTCCCCTTCACCCAAGATGGAAAGTAAATACAAAAATGCACCATCCCTTCCCCCTTCACCCAAGAAGAAAGTAAATACAATACAAAAATGCACCATTCCCTCCTCCTTAACCCAAGAAGAAAGTAAATACAACAATACAAAAATGCATCATCCCCCTTCACCCAAGAAGGAAAGTAAATACAATACAAATATGCATCATCCTCCCCTTAACCTAAGAAGAAAGCAAATACAACAATATAAAAATGCATCTCCCTCCCCTTCACTCAAGAAAAAGTAAATACAACAATACAAAAATGCACCATTCCCTCCCCCTTAACCTAAGAAGAAAGTAAATACAATACAAAAATGCATCATCCCTCCCCTTAACCCAAGAAGGAAAGTAAATACAATACAAAAATGCACCATCCCCTCCCCCTTCACCCAAGAAGAAAAGTAAATACAATACAAAAATGCACCATCCCCCCTCCCCTTCACCCAAGAAGGAAAGTAAAAATGCATCAATACAAAAAAAATGCACCATCCTCCCCCCTCCCTTAACCCAAGAAGGAAAGTAAATACAATACAAAAATGCATCATCCCTCCCCCTTCACCCAAGAAGGAAAGTAAATACAATACAAAAATGCACCATTCCCTCTCCCTTCACCCAAGAAGGAAAGTAAATACAATACAAAAATGCACCATCCCCTCCCCCTTAACCCAAGAAGGAAAGTAAATACAATACAAAAATGCATGCATCATCCCCATCCCCTTAACCCAAAAAGAAAGTAAATACAACAATATAAAATGCATCATCCCCTCCCCTTAACCCAAGAAGAAAGTAAATACAACAATACAAAAATGCATCATCCCCTCCTCCTTAACTCAAGAAGGAAAGTAAATACAAAACAAAAATGCACCATTCCCTCCCCCTTAACCCAAGAAGAAAGTAAATACAACAATACAAAAATGCATCATCCCCTCCCCCTTCACCCAAAAGAAAAGTAAATACAATACAAAAATGCATCATTCCCTCCCCCTTAACCTAAGAAGGAAAGTAAATACAATACAAAAATGAACCATCCCCTCCCCCTTAACCTAAGAAGGAAAGTAAATACAATACAAAAATGCACCATTCCCTCCCCTTCACCCAAGAAAGTAAATACAATACAAAAAAGCACCATTCGCTCCCCCTTAACCCAAAAAGGAAAGTAAATACAATACAAAAATGCATCATCCCCTCCCCTTCACCCAAAAAGAAAAGTGAATACAATACAAAAATGCATCATTCCATCCCACTTAACCTAAGAAGGAAAGTAAATACAATACAAAAATGCACCATTCCCTCCCCTTCACCCAAGAAAGTAAATACAATACAAAAAAGCACCATTCGCTCCCCCTTAACCCAAGAAGGAAAGTAAATACAATACAAAAATGCACCATTCCCTCCCCCTTAACCCAAGAAGGAAAGTAAATACAACAATATAAAAATGCATCATCCCCTCCCCCTTCACCCAAGAAGGAAAGTAAATACAATACAAAAATGCATCATCCCCTCCCCCTTGACCCAAGACGAAAATACAACAATACAAAAATGCATCATCCCCTCCCCCTTAACCCAAGAAGAAAGTAAATACAACAATACCTCAATACTTAATACTTAATTGAGAACTAAGGAGCCTTCAAATTTGGTAGTTTTCTTCGAAGGATTTATTTTTGGGCTCTTGCCTGACAGACTATATCTAATCAGAATGATTTTAAGGTGCTCTCTCATCATATCCAATCATCAAACCTTGGAAACAAGCAGGTGCAACGAAAGTGAATTTCAAAGCACATTTTGGGCTCTCGCCTAAACTACAGTACCGATGCGAGCAGTTTGACAAATGCGCTGGTAATTTTAAGACCGGTAAAGCGCCGGTAAGCCGCAGGTAAAGTGTCAGTGAAGCGCCGGTAAAAGGCTACTTAAATGCTGGTGAAGCACTGATAAAGCCGCCAGTAAAGCGCTGGTAAAGCCGCCCGTGAAGTCCCAAAGAAAGAAAACATTCTTAAAGCCCAAAACGTGGAATTGGTTTTCATGCAACTTGCGATTTAATTTTTATATGCAAAAATACTATCACGAGCGTTATTTCCAATCACAAGTCTCATTTCTTTCAGCGAGGAATATCTTTGGTCTACTGTGTGTAATATTAAATGTCTGCACACGTACTGAACCTGCAAATTTCACTCAAGGTCTTTAGTTCAGATAAAACGGATGTAAATTGCCATTTTAAGCAAAATTAAGTATTTCATTTCCCGTGTCTTTTCAAAGGTCACAGTTCAGCCCACATTAAACTGGTAGCGACAATGCAGAGTGTACCACAGGGGATCTACGATCATTATTTATTTTGAATAAGTTCAACAAAAAATTACAACCTCAAAAGTAAGAAACTAGGCCCCAACGCAACTTACGTCCGCACTATCGGGGCGGGAGCAGCTATTTTTTTCAATCATTAAATGAAAATTTAATAATTTAATATAAACTAAAACTAAAATGATGAGCGAAATAAAAAGGATCGGCGAAATAAAAAAATCGGCGCAACTTCTAAAGAATCAATAATTTACCCTCCAAAGCGTAGCGGGAATATTTACGAGAGTTATACTTACCTTCCATGCTAGAAACATGCAATCTGGTCCATGACCTGATTCTAACACACTTCAAACCGACCTTTAAAATGTAGTTACCAGCCCAGCCCTGACCTCCATAATACCTCTAATAACCCTCACTTAACATTCCACCGAGGCCTGGACGAGATGGGAGGCGGGCCGGGACGCATGGAAGGTAAGTTTAACTCTCGTAAATATCCCTGCTACGCTTAGCGGGGTAAATTTACTTAATACCTTACCTTCCATGCTATAAATATGCAATCAGATTGCAACCGAGGAACGGAAGGAAGGGAGTTCAGGCCAAAGCTTAATTTTCAAAAGCTGGTCCTGAAACTCACAACAGCTTATCCTACATAAAGGATTAGAATCCGTATCCTCATAAGGACAAAAACCTTTGAATAGGAGTTTAATAAAAAGAAGTAATCCACTCCTACTTATAGTCAAACCGAACATGTCACTACCCTTTAACAGTAACAGAGGCAAACGTGCATGAATCTGAGTAAGAAACTCCGAAGACCTGCCAATCAAAAGAGCGTTTGGACACGATATAAACATCATAATAGTGTCTAAAATAATGCAACAAAATTCACTGAGTTCGTCCACGAGACGAAACTGGCTAGTAAAACACGACTGGGAAGAAAACGTGTGTTAGCTAAAACAAATTGAAGAATTCCCGGACCGGGAAAAAATTCGTCAGCACGCAACTTCGCAAGAGCAAAAGTTAGCGGAGTAACACGAACTTCATAAAATAAGTCAAGCAAAAAGCAGGGGAATAAAAGTGGCATGCGTTTACCTAAACGGCTGTATGAAATATCTTGGAAAGGGACCGTGCCTCGAACCTGAGTGCATACCCTGGCTGTTCCATGAACAGTGCCGATTTTTTTAAGAGATTGCTCTTGGACAATCTATCAGAGGAAAGTGTCATTGTGACACAGTACGAGATCTCTGTAACAAAAAGAAGTACGTAAATGCAATGCTGAACATCGGCTGTGCACTTATAAAAGCAACTCCAAAGATGCCAGACGGGGCACCATACCCCTTTCTCTGGTGAGTCCAGTGGCTACGAGTCAGTGATCGTCAACCCAACTGCAAAGCCTAGGTGGATGGCTGCAATGGCTATCCTAGAGCCCGTGACTGAAAGCCATACAAAGTGCTCTGGGACTATGGTGCAGTTTGCCGGAGCCCGGAAAAGAGACCAAAGTCGTCCCTGACCAAAGGCTCATACGGGAAGCCTGCAAAAGATTAAAGCAGCTGAGGGAACTGCAGATGGTCGGATCATAAAATCTTAGTAACAAGCAGGTGCAACGAAAGGGAATCTCAAAGCACATTGTGGGCTCTCGCCTGACAGATTACAAGTAATCAGGACTAGCTTCGATTTAATTGACAGTTCAATCTTTAGAACTATCTACAACTAATTTTGCCTCTTTAATATTGCCTGTCATTCACAGCGAAGAACATAGCACTGATCTTATATACTGTATGACCCTGTTTTTTTCTTTCTTTGTACCCAAGTTTTGCCCAGAGTTATCCCCCTGGTTCTTGAAGTCACTTGAAGTTCATCCTTGTTTATTACAAGCCAGTGATAGTGCTATGTAATCAAGTATGTTAAGTTTCTTGTTAATGGCTATGGGGATTGAGGAGCTATAGATAATAATTTGCATTTTCTAGTTTGAGGGGCTAACTGGCCACATTCCCTAATTATCATTTCTTTTGGGTTCTTGTTGAAGTTCAAGTACATAAATGAGATTATCAGTTAGGCATTTGGTATGTAAATGAGCTTAGCAGACATTACTTATACAAATTCTATTGGTCATAGTTGATCATGTGATACTAGGTGTGGGTCATTAGGAATAAGTGAGTTATATCAAGAAACAACCTGAACAGTCAGGACTTGTGAGTTCAGAGTTTGAGGAGTTCAGAGTTTGAGGAGTTCAGAGTTTGAGGAGTTCAGAGTTTGAGGAGTTCAGAGTTTGAGGAGTTCAGAGTTTGAGGAGTTCAGAGTTTGAGGAGTTCAGAGTTTGAGGAGTTCAGAGTTTGAGGAGTTCAGAGTTTGAGGAGTTCAGAGTTTGAGGAGTTCAGAGTTTGAGGAGTTCAGAGTTTGAGGAGTTCAGAGATTGCGGAGTTCAGAGTTTGAGGAATTCAGAGTTTGAGGAGTTCAGAGTTTGAGGAGTTCAGAGTTTGAGGAGTTCAGAGTTTGAGAAGTTCAAAGTTTGAGGAGTTCAGAGTTTGAGGAGTTCAGAGTTTGAGGAGTTCAGAGTTTGAGGAGTTCAGAGTTTGAGGAGTTCAGAGTTTGAGGAGTTCAGAGTTTGAGGAGTTCAGAGTTTGAGGAGTTCAGAGTTTGAGGAGTTCAGAGTTTGAGGAATTCAGAGTTTGAGGTTCAGTTTGAGAGTTTGAGGAGTTCAGAGTTTGAGGAGTTCAGAGTTTGAGGAGTTCAGAGTTTGAGGAGTTCAGAGTTTGAGGAGTTCAGAGTTTGAGGAGTTCAGAGTTTGAGGAGTTCAGAGATTGCGGAGTTCAGACTGGCAGCTGCATTGACCATACAGAAGCCTATCCAGCCTATTAGGCTTGGCTAAGGCGATGGGATCTCTGCTGCCAGCCTGTACAACCTCACAGTAAGAGTATTTCATTTCACACTAGATTCACAGTTTTGTTTTCAGTGCTTGGGGAGTGTATGCTGACAGCTGCAGTGACCACTCAGAAGCCTAGCCAGCCTAAATCTATTACAATAGGCTTGGCTAAGGCGATAGGATGTCAGCTGCCAGCTTGCACACCCCAACACCAAGAGAATTTAGCCAACTCTCATCAGTTCAGTTTTAGGTTATAGTGTGAGCAATAACAGAACTACTCTACCATAGTTGTGGAAGATAGTATTGGAGTTAAGATTGTATGCACTGTTGGAGCTACTGTTGGAGCTATTGTTGGAGTTGTTCTTAATAAACATCGAGATCTGAGACTTAAATTTCCCTTTTGGGGTTCTGTATTCTATTTTTGAGCCTAGGCCGCCTCGGTCCGTTACAATACAATAAATCATTTTAGTTTTAAACAAGGATAGTATGAGATACATACCTACTGGTTCCTCATTGGCTAGATCAGATCCTGGTGGTCGCAGTGTATACCAATAAAAATCTTCCCAATCATGCCCAAACTGGTCCTTTAAAAAGTTCACCCTCTAAAATAGAAATTTAATATTAAATCAATAAATGTTCCTTAGAACAAATGTTGATGTTCATAGTTGTTGTTTTGTTGATGTTTAACGGCACCATGACAGTCAGAGTCAAATGTGCCAAGAGGGTATTAGAAAACTTAGGCACAAGAGTTAGGACGGTATGAATAATGAAGAAGAGAATGAAAGGAGGATTAAATAATCATAGAAATTCATTTCACAATCAATACACATAGGGCTTTTCCACCCTTACAATGGGTTCATAGCTTTTTAAATCTTGTCTTTGATCATTTTCAATAAGGGGTTATGGAAAAATTACCAGTATTGATTTTGCATAATACAAAATACCCCTACCAATTTGTGCATCATGAAAGAGGAAAGGAGGAAAACAAGAATAGAAATTTCATTTGACCCCAATTATGTTTTTATCACCCTTCTCCGCCCCAATAATGCTTTTACCACCCTCCCTACCCCAATAATGCTTCTATTACCCTCCCCTGCCCTAATAATTCTTTGATAATGACATTTTTCATCTTCAACCTCCCAAGCCATAAACTTTGATTCAAGACAATTTAGGGGTCGCCATTACTCTTTTGTCAAAATGTGCAACTTTGATGATCAATTATAACATTAACGGTTGTCATGTAGAACTTGCCTTATAACCCCTCTGTCATCTTAAACAAAAAATCACTGCCCATGGTACCTGTAACAAACTGGTGTACAAGCCAATTATTAGAGTAACTCTTAATTGGTACCTGCTTATCAGTAACAAACTGGTATACAAACCAATTAGAGTAACTCTTGGTACCTGCTTATCAGTAACAAACTGGTGTACAAGCCAATTATTAGAGTAGCTTTTGGTACCTGCTTATTAGTAACAAACTGGTATACAAGCCAATTATTAGAGAAACTTGGTACCTGCTTACCAGTAACAAACTGGTGTACAAGCCAATTACTAAAAAAAACTTGGTACCTGCTTATCAGTAACAAACTGGTGTACAAGCCAATTATTAGAGTAACTCTTGGTACCTGGTTATCAGTACTAAACTGGTATACAAGCCAATTATTAGAGAAACTTGGTACCTGCTTATCAGTAACAAACTGGTGTACAAGCCAATCATTAGATTAACTCTTGGTACCTGCTTATCAGTAACAAACTGGTGTACAAGCCAATTATTAGAGAAACTTGGTACCTGCTTATCAGTAACAAACTGGTGTACAAGCCAATTATTAGAGTAACTCTTGGTACTTGCTTATCAGTAACAAACTGGTATACAAGCCAATTATTAGAGAAACTTGGTACCTACTTATCAGTAACAAACTGGTGTACAAGCCAATTATTAGATTAACTCTTGGTACCTGCTTATCAGTAACAAACTGGTGTACAAGCCAATTATTAGATTAACTCTTGGTACCTGCTTATCAGTAACAAACTGGTGTACAAGCCAATTATTAGATTAACTCTTGGTACTTGCTTATCAGTAACAAACTGGTGTACAAGCCAATTATTAGATTAACTCTTGGTACCTGCTTATCAGTAACAAACTGGTGTACAAGCCAATTATTAGAGTAACTCATGGCACCTGCTTATCAGTGGCAAACTGGTATTTAAGCTAATTATTAGAGTAACTCTTGGTACCTGCTTATCAGTAACAAACTGGTGTAAATGCCAATTATTAGAGTAACTCTTGGTACCTGCTTATCAGTAACAAACGGGTGTACAAGCCAGTTATCAGTAACAAACTGGTGTACAAGTCAATTAGTAACTCTCAATCTAAAGGATTAAATTTGGCTAGCATTTCATTCAAATTGATTCAAGGTAGTAAAGCTTAAAATTATTTTTTCGAACGGGACAGCCACTTTCTTGAAAATGAAGAGATTAACACCACAAATAATGGGGTTTTCCTTCATTTGTTTCATCGAAAATATCAAACAATTTCAATTTGAATATAAGGCGATGTTGATAAGAAAAGTTGTACTTTAATTTTAACTTTATGGCTGTCTAGAAAATTGATTACAAAATATCAGTCATATAAAACGCTACTAGGATTTTTATTACAAAATTTAAACTGACACAATTTTAGTGATAAAACGTTTACCTCATTATGGCGGTAGTCCTCCAAGTGATCCTTTAACTTCATAAAGGTGTCATAGCTCACGTTACACGGCTTGCAAGAGTACCCATGCTGACAAAAACACAAGACAAGAAAACATCAATGGCCTATGATAAGACTCCAAAGAGGTTCTTTGCTCAATAATACTTCTATCTCAACTTGACCAATAACTCAAGACATAATACAATGAGATTGCTTTTACACATTCACAAAAAACTACTTTCAAATGCTGATTCTACAGACAATTAAGGAAAGAAACAGGCAAATAAATAACCCTCTAAATCTGTTTTCATTCAATTGATATTTCACTTGAATCCCCCACCTCGAAAAATCCATGACCCATGGAATATTTGAAAAACAATTCAAGAATTACAACTGAGAGGTAACCATATAAATGCAAGACATGTAAGGACATCCACTTATTTGTGGATGTTTTCCACTTTGTGTAAAATATTCTTAGGACAATGACTCCTTCCAGACAACCTGCACAGGCAGAGGCTCTCAGTTGAATGCCAATCATAGATGACAAATAATTAAAGAGACTGACAAACAAATAAACCCCAAATCTGAATTCATTTAAGTGATAATGAACTCTGAACCCTCCTGAAGAAAATTCTATCAATTGCAATTATGTAACTAGAACAATCTAAACATTTCATTTTCTCTACAACAAGCACCAAAGAAATGAAATTAAAATATTAAATGAATGTAGGTGACTGCATGCAATCTGCCTACCTACGATCACCAACAAAATACCTTCTCCCCTTCCCTTCCCCCTCTCCCTGCTTCAACATTGGCATAATTACCTGATTACTGCCTTAAATGAAGAGGCTAAGAAATGTATTCAAAACTTTTGCCAACATTGAGGAGGGTTTAGTAGGGGGAAGAAAAAGTGTCAAATAATTTTGTCGGTGATTGTAGAGATAGCAATGCATCATGTAGCTCATCTGTGAGCAAAATCCATCACCCATGATCATTGAACAAACTTATTAACATGTACAAAGTGTCAACTGACAAGGTAACCATCAAAATAGTCGAGTCCTCACATAGTGCAGGCATTCCTGCTTTTAATTTTATCAACAGAAACATTTCAAGGATTAGTAGTCAAGTATGTCTACCTCATTTTATATGTTACAACAAAACACAATAGTGATAAAACACACAGAAATGGGCCCTAAGGGGCCCTCATGTACACACTGAGAGGGTATGCTGATAAGATACATGGGAAGGGGCATTGCTTTGCTGGTAAGATACATGGGAAGGGGCATTGCTTTGCTGATAAGATACATGGGAAGGGGCATTGCTTTGCTTATAAGATACATGGGAAAGGGCATTGCTTTGCTGATAAGATACATGGGAAGGGGCATTGCTTTGCTGATAAGATACAGGGAAGGGGCATTGCTTTGCTGATAAGATACATGGGAAGGGGCATTGCTTTGCTTATAAGATACATGGGAAAGGGCATTGCTTTGCTGATAAGATACATGGGAAGGGGCATTGCTTTGCTGATAAGATAAAGGGCATTGCTTTGCTTATAAGATACATGGAAAGGGGCATTGCTTTGCTGATAAGATACATGGGAAGGGGCATTGCTTTGCTGGTAAGATACATGGAAAGGGGCATCGCTTTGCTGATAAGATACATGGAAAGGGGAATTGCTTTGCTTATAAGATACATGGGAAGAGGCATTGCTTTGCTGATAAGATACATGGGAAGGGGCATTGCTTTGCTGGTAAGATACATGGGAAGGGGCATTGCTTTGCTGATAAGATACAGGGAAGGGGCATTGCTTTGCTGATAAGATACATGGGAAGGAGCATTGCTTTGCTTATAAGATACATGGGAAGGGGCATTGCTTTGCTGATAAGATACATGGGAAGGAGCATTGCTTTGCAGGTAAGATACATGGAAAGGGGCATTGCTTTGCTGATAAGATACATGAAAAGGGGCATTGCTTTGCTTATAAGATACATGGGAAGAGGCATTGCTTTGCTGATAAGATACATGGGAAGGGGCATTGCTTTGCTGATAAGATACATGGGAAGGGGCATTGCTTTGCTGATAAGATACATGGAAAGGGGCATTGCTTTGCTGATAAGATACATGGGAAGGAGCATTGCTTTGCTGATAAGATACATGGGAAGGGGCATTGCTTTGCTGATAAGATACATGGGAAGAGGCATTGCTTTGCTGATAAGATACATGGGAAGGGGCATTGCTTTGCTGATAAGATACATGGGAAGGGGCATTGCTTTGCTGATAAGATACATGGGAAGGGCATTGCGCTGCTGATAAGATACATGGGAAGGGGCATTGCTTTGCTGATAAGATACATGGGAAGGGGCATTGCTTTGCTGATAAGATACATGGGAAGAGGCATTGCTTGCTGATAAGATACATGGGAAGGGGCATTGCTTTGCTGATAAGATACATGGAAAGGGGCATTGCTTTGCTGATAAGACACATGGGAAGGGGCATTGCTTTGCTGATAAGATACATGGGAAAGGGCATTGCTTTGCTGATAAGATACATGGGGAGGGGCATTGCTTTGAATTGTCTCATAAGGACATGTCATGTTGTTGGATATTCTTGTAGTCCAAATCTGTAAATGATTGCTTACCTGCTGGGAGCTGATGAATGATGTGCCGCCACCTAACTCATCCCCCCGCCTGTGAAAGAGAAGACGACCAATGTGTAGAGTGATACATGTACATAGACCTGTAGTACATACACTAATCTGTTTCAAATCATATCTATTTACATCAATAACATTTTTGTTAGAGAAGGGTCAACCCACCACATGCTCAAGAATTATTACCTTTAACTCTCATGAGCCAAGATAGGTAATATTCCCTATTGCAGGCATTGTAGAGACCACGCTTAAAGAAAGAACAAAATTGCTGTAACTTATCGACCAAAAACTCCTACCCACTGAAATATTTAGTCTTAAATTTCAATACTGAGTACTAAATAAAAGGTACACAGAAAGTATTTAATTTGGCAACAAAAAAATATGTTGCTTCCCTATCTACCCCCAAAAAAGCAGCTCAAAGGCTATTGTTAGATGGTAGGAGATAAAGCAGTACACCAAGAAAAACATGGTATGGAGACATTAAAAGTTGGTGTTAGGCTAAGTGCAGAACTTCAAAGCGGGCAGCTGAAGATGGACCATGACAGCCGGAGCCTCAACAGGACATGGCACTCGATAGGTAGTAGGTACCAACCCAGGCACCAGATAGGTAATAGGTATCGACCCAGGCACCCGGTAGGTAGTAGGTACCAATCCAGGCACCAGATAGGTAGTAGGTATCGACCCAGGCACCAGATGGGTAGTAGGTACTGACCCAGGCACCAGATGGCTTGTAGGTACCGACCCAGGCACCAGATGGCTTGTAGGTACCGACCCAGGCACCAGATAGGTAGTAGACCCAGGCACCAGATAGGTAGTAGGTACCAGCCCAGGCACCAGATAGGTAGTAGGTACCGACCCAGGCACCAGATGGCTTGTAGGTATCGACCCAGGCACCAGATAGGTAGTAGGTACTGACCCAGGCACCAGATAGGAAGTAGGTACCGACCCAGGCACCAGATAGGAAGTAGGTACCGACCCAGGCACCAGATAGGTAGTAGGTACCGACCCAGGCACTAAATAGGTAGTAGGTACTGACCCAGGCACCAGATAGGTAGTAGGCACCGACCCAGGCACCAGATGGCTTGTAGGTATCGACCCAGGCACCAGATAGGAAGTAGGTACTGACCCAGGCACCAGATAGGTAGTAGGTACCGACCCAGGCACCAGATAGGTAGTAGGTACCAGCCCAGGCACCAGATAGGTAGTAGGTACCAACCCAGGCACCAGATAGGTAGTAGGTACCGACCCAGGCACCAGATAGGTAGTAGGTACTGACCCAGGCACCAGATGGCTTGTAGGTACCGACCCAGGCACCACATAGGTAGTAGGTATCGACCCAATGTTTGTGTTACAGCAAGCAAACAAACAGTATCTTATGGATTGCATGTAACATATCTTGCAGACTTGTTGAATTGCAATTTGACATGCACAAGTCTTGGTTAACACAGCAAATCCCATGTGGTTTTCTAAAACCTTTTTCAAGGGACCTTAATACTCAATTGCCAAAGCTGATACTGAGGTTTTGTCTTAAAATCTCAAGTAAATAAAATGTCAGCTTCAGCTTCAAAGGTCTTCTTTTGTCTGCACCTTACACAATGCTACATTTCATATACCATGTGTAAACTTGAATTTTACACACCAAAAATAACTATATCAGTCATATTGCAATATATGTACATACGTCTCTCAGTGTTCTAAAATCAACAGGAAGGCAACTCGTTTTCCAGGCACTGAACTACACACTTATTGTTGTCCAGAAAGATAATCTCAGATTGCCCTAAGAATTCCATGTGCATGTGTTTAATACAAACTATACCAAAATTTGGTTGCCCAATGGGCCAACTTGGCAAAAACTATGGTTAGCAAGCGAGTGATTGATAGATCTCTCAAGTCAGCAAATGATTGCATAAACTGCCAGAGAGTTGGAATGGGATATACAGTAGATCAACACCTCCTCCTGCAAATGAAAAACAGATATAAAGTGCAGATACAAACATGTCAGATTTTCACCCCATAAGAGTAATAGTAATTATTTTATATAGCGCCCTTTCTATACAAGTATATTCAATCAAGAGCACTTTACAAACATCAGAGCTTTTTTAGAATAAAAGAAAGCTGCCCAAACGACGCATTATCCATCCATTAGCTTGGGGAATTAAATGAACCAAGTGTTTTTATGCTTCTCTTCTCGAATAGTGTTCAGAGAACCAGGTAGGGTGTGACTGTCCTACCATTGAGACCGACGGCTTAACGTCCCCTCCAAAGGATGGCGAGCGCCATTCAAGCATTGCCACTTCTCTTAACAGCTGAATGGAGAGCACGGCTGAATGGAGAGCAGGAGCTGCAAATGACGTACCTTCGCTTTGATGTTCGGCGTATCTGTCTGCATAGCTGTGGAAAACAGGTTAGACCTGACTGGGGCTTGAAATCGGTACCTCCAGCATCTCAGTCGTGTGCTCTACCAACTGAACTACCGGACTCACATCAGAATTCTTTAGGTGCATGACACCAAGAGGTAATCATTCATATGTGCCTATTATTCCTTTTGCAAGGTTCTATCTTTGCTCTAAAACATTTCACTCTCTCTAGACTTTAAAAGCTAAACCTTAGAGCAATATCTCTATGTAGAGTGAGGAATCTTTATAAACCAGGGATGTGCCATTTTTCTCTTTGTATAATCTTAAGATGCACAGAGGAGATAGTACCCCAAAACCCAGTTCTCCTACATTTACGCCAGTGTGCCAACAGCACAGTATCTTGAAAAGATTAGTTTTGATTCAGAAGCTCAGTAAGTTTCTTTTCCTAAATAATATGTAATAACTGTTGGTTTATTGATGTTTAATGCAACAAGAATTAATATCAAACAGCATCACATCTCTCATGTACACATGTTTGGAAAATATTTCAAATTCTTTCAGTTTGACTGCACTATATTGATATAAATGTAACAGAGTAAAAAACAGGATTGTCATCAATTTATCGGAAAAAAATGATTCATGAAAAGTTATCACAATTTACTTTTTTCTCACTTAATTATTTAAAATAATATTCAAAAAAAGTATTGGGTTGAGGGGGTGTAATAAATCATAGCTGGCTTTTTTCCACATTTACCGTATTTCCATGATTGAAATTATTGGTTCCACACAATCACTTAGCCCATTTCTCAGTATTGAACAATTGACCACTGAATTTAAGAGACCAAACGTTCAATAATTTGGATTAACTTTTCAGCAATCTCGGATTGACCCATACAATAAAACAAACACAAAACCCACATTTAAAAAAGTTTTAACAAAATACCAAAGTTGCATTTTAAAGCTGCAGATTTCAAAGCATACTGAAACCAAAATGAAATTAGAAACCGCTTAGAAAACAAACAGAAAGGTGTATTTATTTTTCCAGATCAAACTGAAGTGCAGTGAACCATCTAATTGGCCCATCAAAGCAGCGGCAGGAGTTATATAGCCCCCATCAGGGTTCCCTTGTCCCCAGTCAAGGATTTTTTTTCAATCTGTCGAGGAGCAATGGGATTTACTTCATTTGCAAGTAACATTTGTTTAGTTTTATATCCTCCCACCCTCTTTAGTGAGACCATATCCTGGTGCCATCTCACTGCTCGTTGGCAGATAAAACTGATCTCCCTGGGTTCAAACCAGATCTCCTAGCTTGTTTCTAATCCCTTAAATCAATCCCGATTCTCAAGTTTTAATCCTCCTCTCAGTTCAATCCCCGCTGGTCTCCTACTAGTGCTCCATATCTGGTAAATAAAGCAGCCATGGCTTCTTGACGCAAATACTCCAATGAATGTCTATATTCCACTCCATTGTGAGTTTCTTTTTAAAGTGTAGAAGACCGATCTCTGAATGAAGACTGATGGAGAGTTTACCTGCCATGGACCAGTGTCCTCCGAGATAAATACAAAAACTTTTGAACATTTGTGTGTACAGCTTTCACTTCTACCACAAAATTGAAAATTTGCAACTCTGGTAAGAAAGGGACCTACACTGTCTCTGTAAAACAAACTGACATTTATCAGGAGAGGTATTTACTTAAGACCACATTAGTTGCCACTTGAAGAAGTGCTTTCCCTACTGTTGTTGACTTAAGGCAGAATTCTTGAAATAAATCCATGTATGTCAATACATGCAAGGCTTTTAAATTTATACAAATGCAGTTGTAGCTATACCCACCAAGAGCGACTCCACTTACATTTGACACAAATATTTGAACTGACTTTCAACCACAGCACGTTAGAATTCAAGTATAATTTCTAGACAAAGCTGAGAACATCAAAATCAAGGTGTTGATGGAAAGACAATCCATAATGAGTTGGTAGAGCGCACGTCTGAGATGCTGGAGGTTCCAGTCTCAAGAGAATCAATAAAGTAATTTTCCCACAGCCTTGCAGACAAGATTCGTCAGATATCGAGGGTGGAGGTATGTCGTCTGCATCACCTTTGCAGACAAGATTCGTCAGACATCGAGGGTGGAGGTATGTCGTGTCAGACATCAAGGGTGAAGGTATGTCGTCTGCATCACCTACTTCTCATCCCAACTTTGGAAGAAGTGGAAAACTGCTGGATATTGCTCACTGTCCATCAGAAGAGGACATTTAACGTCGGTCCAAAAGGCAAAACTGTTACCCCTGCCTGGTTTCCTGAATAATACTGAGACTAGAAACAAAAAAACGCTGTTGATTCACTTCCCACTCTGACTCAGTCCATTGGAAATACCTGTGCACCGACTCATATGGCTGCCAAAGAACTTGGCTTGTTTCAAAAGTGCATTGAGAATGTTGGTATAATGTGCTATATGAGAGTGGGTTGTTATTATTCAATCCCTGTGCTACCAATGCACCTGTATTTGTTGAATATCATTCCACTTGCAGATAGATAAATTGTTGAAATTCTCTAATTTGTACTCCATAATCGCTGGCTGTTGATTTGGTACATGCTAACTTCAGAATGTTGTGCAGACTTAAGGCAAGAATCTTGAAATTAATTTGTTGATAAACACACAATTCAAGATGTTTAATTCATTAATGGTATGTTATTTAGTTTCAAAATTGGAGCCAGTTCCAGTTCCAAAAGCATTTTAAAGTTATCCGCCAACTGAATAATTGCTGTCTATTGCATGGGTGCAGTTGCTATAGTTGGCACCAACATTACTCTCTTCAAATTACTGACTTGCACTACATGTAGCAATTCCCAAGTCAAATGGTTCGCATAGTACAATCTTATGATCACAGAGAGTCTCATGTTATGGGTCCATTATTTTAAGTAGGTTTTCCGCCTTCCCCCATTTATAGATACACTATATAGCAATGTACTGTTTGCAGGAATGTTGTAACATGTGCTGCAACCAATGAGTAATCGTGATCACCATCATCATCACTGCCATCACCACCACCACCATCATCATCACCACCATCATCATCATCGTCACCACCATCATCCTCACCATTCGATTGCTAGGCAGGTGACCACAACCTTCCTCCATCCAATACAATCTGCAGCAAGGTCTGCAATTTTAGTCGGGTTCAAATCATATTCTAGAAGGTTCATATCTGAGAAAGAGTTCCTGTCATGGTTCCATACCATGGTAATAATCAAGACCTTCCTTGGTTTGCTACAATATATTGTGTTATGGTCCTTTTGAATACCCTTATGATCCTTTTGAATACCGTTACAGTCCTTTTGAATACCCTTACAGTCCTTTTGCATACATTTAATGTCCTTTTTGAATACCCTTACAGTCCTTTTGCATACATTTAATGTCCTTTGTGAATTATCTTCTGTATGGTCCATTTCAATATGCCATGGTGCATTTTAATACTGTATGGTCCACTTGAATGCTCTTATAATCCTTTTGCATAAATTGGTCCTTTTTAATATACTTGGTCCACTTAAATACTTTATGGTCCTTCTAAGACCTTTATGTTCCTTTTCAATACCTTCCTCTCCTTTCTGGAAACCTCCAGCATCCTTATCAATATATATGTGTTAGCTGCAAGTCATTAAGAGCTGTTCATCAACATCCAAATTCCATGTATAGCCTCAGACATAAGAGATGAAACTCTTGAACTCATGTGTTTCCTTTGAATAGCTTGAAGGTATTCTGGAATACCATCATCATATTTGTGTTTATCTCTAGCATCTAACTTAGTTCCAAGTCCTTAAGAACTGTAAGACAGAATCCTAATTTTACATATAGATGAAGGATAGCGCATCTTCTTCCAATTCAGGAAATAGCACTCCATGAAGGTGGTATGATGTGATTCTGACTTGTCTCACACCAATACAGCTTCACAAGCAGCACTTCCACCAGACCATGACCTTATGCATGTCTCACCCATCTGCTTTACACAAGGTGGCTTGTAAGGTCTCCACAGAATGGCACTACCACCAAACCATGACCTCATGCACCTCTCACCCATCTGCTTTACACAAGGTGGCATGTAAGGTCTCCACAGAATGGCACTACCACCAGACCATGACCTCACGCACATCTCACCCATCTGCTTTACAAAGGGTGGCATGTAAGGTCTCCACAGAAAAGCACTACCACTCGACCATGACCTCACGCACATCTCACCCATATGCTTTACACAGGGTGGCATGTAAGGTCTTCACAGAATGGCACTTCCACCAGACCATGACCTCATGCACGTCTCACCCATCTGCTTTACACAAGGTGGCATGTAAGGTCTCCACAGAATGGCACTTCCACCAGACCATGACCTCATGCACGTCTCACCCATCTGCTTTACACAAGGTGGCATGTAAGGTCTCCACAGAATGGCACTTCTACCAGACCATGACCTCACGCATGCCTCACCCATCTGCTTCGCACCAGGTGGCATGTAAGGTCTCCACAGAATAGCACTTCCACCAGATCATGACCTCAGGCACGTCTCACCCATCTGCTTCGCACTAGGTGGCATATAAGGTCTCCACAGAATGGCATGTCCACCAGACCATGCATGACTCACCCATCTGCTTCGCACCAGTTGGCATTTAAGGTCTCCACAGAATAGCACTTCCACCAGACCTTAACCTCATGCATGTCTCACCCATCTGCTTCACACAAGGCGGCATGTAAGGTCTCCACAGAATGGCACGTCCACCAGACCATGCATGTCTCACCCATCTGCTTCGCACCAGTTGGCATAAAAAGTCTCCACAGAATGGTTCCATCAATTGCTGCTGCTCTATCCATCCAGCTTTTGTCCTCTCAATTCCCACCATTCATTGATCATGTTTCTAGTATGCGATTCAAAAGTATTGGAAGTGCCACAAAATTAACTGTGAGTTAGGAACATAGGAATACATCAGCTTTCATCAAATGCAGACCTAAGGATACATCCTGACTGGTTTTCCAATTCTTTTCTAGCTGTCAAGTCACCCATCCTTGAAGCCAACCAACAGCTTCTGTTCAGCATATAATTTTTTAATTTTAGTTCATCAAATTCTGCATCTTCCCCTTAAAAGCTTGGCCTACCTTTTTTCTCAGGGCCTCTAAATATATCCTTCATTTCAGATCCATGTCCAAAAGTTAGATAACTTTTGACCTCCAGTAATGACCTCCAGGCTTGACCTCCAGTAATTCAGCTTTCCTGAGCAGGATGGTAAACTGTTGATATCCTTTTTTGGCAATGTTTAAATTCCAGCTTACATTATAGCCTTCATCAAGAGTCACAACCCCAACCACCTTGTTGCTGTTCTTGTCCATGCTTCAGAACCAGAAGTGAGTACTGGTTCAAATATTGTCATGAAGATCAGGTTTTCAACAATCTTGAAAGATTACTATTCCATATCTTTTCCATGCTATAGCAGGCATCCCAATCTTGGACTTCCAGTACAGGATCTTAATGTAAACCATGCTCCAAGGTATATCAGCTCACCATAACCTCACCTTAGACAGTTTTGACTAAAGTGATTGGGCAGCAGATTGTACCGCATGTATATTATTCACCATTATCTTTAAAGAAGCACATGTTTAAAAAGTAGGTTGCTAAACTAATGGAATGCTTATCTTGGTCATGACAGTGCTGAGCGTCTCTCTGACAAGGATATTTGTAGGAAACTTTGACCAAAAATATCCCTTGCTTTTGTGTTACTTGTACATCTTTCTAGAATGTGTGATGACAGCTGATCACCAATGTTTGTATGTACTTGTAGGTGAATGGTAAAGCAATCTCTGCGTGCAGGAATGGATTTTTTTCTAATGGAAACGACAAGGCTCTCACTTTTCATCACATTATTCCATAAACTATTGAAGTGCAATGGGAATTCAAACCGCAGTTGCAACTTCATCAAATTTCACTATTAGGAGATACTGTACTATCCATCTTAACTTGCTTTTACATGGTATTTCCATCTAAATTAATCAATTGCAAAAAAAGATGAGCTACACCATTGCCTGTGTCTCCAAACGTATCCTTCAAGCAGTCTGGAAGTGATGAATGTTAACTCTTCTCTCCTTAAGAGTTGCCACTAGTAAGGTTCGTCTGCATGCAATAATGCCGTCTTGCATAGATTGATGTCAAACAGCCGTATGAATTTCAATACTATGTGATGGTGCCGCTCGGCCTCTTGTTATTTGTTCTGTTAGACACTGATCGTGCAGGCAAGGTACTGTACAGTAAGTGTTAAAAAGAAATGGCAGGTAAGGAGGTGAAATACAGTCCCTATAATATGACCTAAGTTTGTTGCCATTCCAACAGTTTTAATAAATCAATCAATCCCTACCATTTGTAGAGTGTCAATACCAACTAGATCTTGTACTGGAACACTGTAATTACTCCTCATGATGCGCCACTTGAAATTGATGAGTATTCAAAAAATTCATAAAAACAAAATTTCTGAGCTGCTCCATGAAGTAGACATGATGAATTGAGAATTAAATGATAATCCAAGAAGATATGGAGATGGTCAATTCAACCACTGGGGTCCTCCTTCAAAGGAACACATCCTCTGCTTTCCAAATCCACCTCAAGTACTGGTGATAAAACCTTCCTTTTCTGCACATCTTTAAATCCACCTCAAGTCCTGGTGATAAATATAAAACCTTCCTTTCTCATATCAAGCTCCCTTTCACAAATGATTTCATTCAGACTAGCCAGAACAGAAAGATTAATGTGACACTTATGTACTTGTCCAGAAAACCGTAGTTATCAGCTAGAAACATTATTGCCGTTGGGAAAGATCCATCCGATTTCCATCTCATCAATAATTTTAGAATAGTACCCTAGTTGGCGTGTTTAGATATCTGACATAAAAGTCTCCTTATGAGGTTCTCTGCTGGACATCATCACGGTGATGACATCATCACGATGATATCATCACAGTGATGACATCATCACAGTGATGACATCATCACAGTGATGACATCATCACAGTGATGACATCATCACAGTGATGACATCATCATGATAATGACATCATCACGGTGATGACATCATCACGGAATTGTCATCATCAGGGTGATGTCATCATTACGGTGATGACATCATCACGGTGTGACATCATCACGGTGATAACATCATCACGGTGATGACATCATCACGGTGATAACATCATCACGGTGATGACATCATCACGGTGATGACATCATCACGGTGATGACATCATCACGGTGATGACATTATCACAGTGATGATATCATCTCGGTGATGACATCATCACGGTGATGTCCATAAACCCTATTATCAGCTTGGAACACTGACACGTTATTGAAGTCTCATCCTAATTTGAGAATAGTACCATAGTTGGTGTTCAACTCCTGTCGCGAGTGCTGCATTGAGTCCTTCAGCAGGACACTTGCTCCAGTCCACTGTAAAATCTGGGGAATCAACCTGCAATGGAATGGAGTCATCGGAGTCATGTGCTCTCATCTGCTTACACCAAGGAAATCGGAGATAAGCACCAGCCTGATGGGCACTTAAGTATGAATTACACTTTGGAATCATAGTTGGTGTGTTCAGGCATCTATCCTAAAAGTCTCTCTGCAGGACATCATCATGTGACAACAGACATCCACCCTCAAACCACTTCAATGGTTCTCTGATGTAACCTCATGTAAGTGCCATTTCTATGCTGGGGCCTAACCTTGTTGGTGAAACCTTCTCAATGCAGAAACAAGATGCACACTAGTTGTTTGCTGCTGGTGGTGACTTCTGGTTGCAATCTGGAGTTCTTGGTCCGGGCAAGTGATGAATCATGAACCCCTGACATTATACCCCTGAAAGAGTGAAATACATCACATAGACCACAGGTTCTGAATTATTTTTTTTCCAAGGGCCAACATTTCACAACAGCCTCAGGCTGCTGGCCAATCACATGGCAAAACCAGCATCACATGACAAACAAAACCCTTCAAAACAATTCCTGAATACAAACAAGATGAGAGCGTGTGTGTGATAAGAAGGATGTAGGCCAGATGTCGGCAGTTCTCTTATCCGGCTTCCTTGAAAAAGTCCAGTGGCGTCACCAGAGATTTTTGTTTGGGGGGCACAGCAGTTCAGAGGAAAATGTGGAGGCACTATAAAAGAGGCACCTATTGGTGGAACACGAAGCATGCACGTGCATGTGATCTAGGGGCCCGCATAAGGGCCCCTGATGGGGTTCAAGGGTGAAGCCCTGGTAGGGGTCCAGGGGCAAAGCCGTTGAAGCTCTGCAGATTTCTTGGTTTTGATGCCCCAAAATGCCTGAAAATCAAACACAGAAATTCCAAAATCAAATTGAAGACAAGAAGAACATTTTGTGCCTCCCCTTAATGACGCCACTGGACAAGCCACCAGTCCGCCCAATTTGTATCAGCACTGAAGATAACATTTTATTTGATAAGCTGCTGATCTGACCAAGAAAAACCCAAAATAAACAAGTATTTTGCAATTTTTCCCAATCTCTTTCAGATTGATCGGTATCATACTTTTTTTCCACTACGACTACTGTTCGCGAGCCAGATTGAATTGTCTGGCAACCAGGTTTGGCCCGCAAGCAGTCTATTATGAATCGCCGACATAGACCATACCTTGTATAAATAACAGAATGTACTGAAATGATTACAGTACTTCCACAATATCAATACAATTTTCATAATAAATATCATTTTTCTAATTAAAACCCATCGTCTTTAAAAAGCAAAAGCATTTTGGTGAAAATTACAAAATAGAGCAAATAATCTAACCCCCTTGACGAGGAAAGAAATGGTAAAATGAGTAATTCCTCCTGAAATTTCTCTCTCAAAGTAATGCCGACACTTGACCCCATCCAGGAGAGACGCTGCTTGTGTTTCTTGCCGGTGCAGTGGTTGATGTAGTCCTGAAGAAAGATAATAAAAATATCATTTCACTTGCAAGAAAGAAATAATCATTAGAAAATCAACATTCTGTCAAACAATTTACGATGTTTACGGTGAGGCTTCAATGAACAGCACAACAAAACTTTATGACATTCTGTCAAAAAAATAGTTACCAAACTTAGTAGAAATCTGTGTTATTTAAATCTGTGTTCCAAGAATGATCAAAACCCATAAAGAGGTATGTCTAAAACATATTAAAGGTCTAAGGTCACTGTTAGCTAACTGCCTTTAATTTGATTCAAATTGTCTAACTAAATATACCAATAAATGTCCTACCGAAATTGTGTGTCTTGTATCTCCATTTCATGGAAGCTAAGACAATAGCCACTAGTCTGAAAATATCATGGTTACTACTTGCTATAATTTTGAAAATCAAATTTTTAAATTTTGAAAAAAATATAAGTCAGTTTTCAATGAAATACATAAAGCAAGGGACTTTATTCTCTAACTTACTGTCACTTCAACTTCTGTAGCAACTAAAAACAAACCAAATACATCTCATTTCTCCAAGACTAATTCACCAGAAATTAAAACAGGGCTCACTGTCATTGCAATATACCTTATTCCTGCACACATAGCTTTAAAGTAATCATATATGAGACCTAAAATGAATACTCACATGCCAACCCTCTCCCTTGTAGGTACAGAAATAGCACCTCCAGGGCTCAAGTTGACGGCCCTCCATGTCATCCTCTATCCCAATCTGCTTTATCAACTTGCGCTGATGGAAAAGTTCACAAAAGATAACAATGCATATATTGATCATTTTTTAAAGAAAATGGGTATCAGTAAAGTAGTTTGTGTAACTCACAAGAGCCCAGACCTAAAGACAGAAAGAAATCCAAGGTCCCAGCAGTTATAACTGTGGGGAAAACAGTAATTCCCAGGAAGAAATATATTTTTTATTTCTTGAGTAAGCAACACTATACGTGGTACAAAGTTATTGGTCACAGAGTTTCAGGTGTACTTCTCTAAAACGTTCACCCACATAATTGTGTGATGAATAAATAGTACATTAAATTGTGAGAGGGAACATGTGTGATAAAGTGTGGACCTATAGTACATGTGTATACCGATGAAGACTTTTGACACCTTTATTCAGAGCCATGGAAAATCTTATAATCAATTACAACTCTGCAAGAGTCATGTAAGCATTCTGCAGTTGAGAACAAATTGTGCAGCCGCACTTTGTGCAGTCAGCCACACTTTGTGCAGTTAGCCACACTTTGTGCAGTTAGCCATACTTTGTGCAGTTCATAATATACTTCCCTTATAGAAATGGTAAGCTTGATTAAGGATCACTGTGAGCTTGCAAAAAGGTGCAACTTTGAAATAAGTTCACAATTGCTGCCTTTAGATGCTTGCAGAGGCTACAATAAACTCACTGCACGTATAAGCTATTCACAGGTACGGTAAAAGGTCCTACTGTTTTTAGGCTTCTTTACATATTAATGGTCCACCCTTCCCCTTTACCCTTCATTACCTGTACCCTGTCTGTTTTCACAAATCATCTGAACTTTATTCACAAAACAAATTGCTTTGCATTCTTGCCATGTTGTTCACAGTTGTTCTATACCAAAAGATACTGTACCTGTTGTTTTGATTCCTCTCTAATGAACATTTGAAGTGCCTCGAACTGCACGGCAACCGTTTTAATTGTCCTGTCCTTTTCTGGTTTGAACATCATCCAAGGACGCACTTATGAAGTAAGTCTATTCTTTGCAAAGAGGAATGACAGTATCTCTCTTGTTGAGGTACATAACAGAGATCAACAAATCAACCAAAAAACCAAAAATGTCCTGAAAGTGCATAAGGTTGCCGGTGGAAATGTTTTTGTATGCACATTTTGCAGGTTAAGGATATGTCATGTTCCCCGGATTAGACTTTTGGTTGTCCCGGGCAACATGACATATGATTTGTTGAACACATAGACTTTCTTCGCCATATTCCATGATAGCAACATCAATTATGATGCACTGAGTTGCCTGCTTATTGTGTTCCTTGTGTATTCCATGATCAAATATAATCATAGAAGCATTTGCTTTAGTGATGGACCCGCGTAAACTTCCACATCTGGCAACAGATAAACATGCTTTGCACACTTGCATCAAAGGGAACAATATATATTACTCATAATGAAGTTTAAATTGATACAAGTCTTTCTTGAAAGTGAACTGAGTATTAGAGGAACGTGTTGCCTTGGGAAGTTGATTCCAGAAAGATGGGAGCAGTAAAAGTACAACATGGATTCCCTCAAGCATGTCACTGAAAGTCTGGCTGAAACTACACGTATTCTATTTGAAGAACGAGAATTACCTAGTGAGTCCTGCACATGAACAAGGTCATTGAAGAAGACAGGACATTAGTGCAAGGAACATTAAATCACAAAATGACTTACTATTTTGCAATATCTAATATAGTGTTCCCTCCTTGTGCTCGTTTCGGAGTAGTTTATATACATGTATATCCAATGAGTACAGTCATGCATGGTAAATGTACACCTGTTGCAACTATATACGGTCTGACTCGAGTCTAGTAGAGTAGCAAGATGAGACAAACCTTCACAAGTTATATTGTTTGCAGTAACCCAACCAACCCAACAAAATTTACTCCCATACTACCCATATTATTCCATTTTTCCCTCTTTATTAACCCAATCTGTAGTCTCATACTCAAGAAGTACCATGATCGAATCTCAGCCAATGCACTGCGCTGTGTCCTTGACCAAGACCCTTGATCCCATTTGCTCCAGTTTACTCAGCTGTGAAATGAGTACCAGTTTCGGCTGGGAAGTTAGGCTGCGATGGACCGGTGTCCCATCCAGGGGGAGTGGCTGCGATGGACCGGTGTCCCATCCAGGGGGAGTCAAGTACTCTGATCCGCTTAGCACCATGAAAACCCAGTTTGATATGACTTAACCAAATTCCCCACACTGATCTCACTTCAGTTACCTCTCAGCCAATACAATATATATTAGGAAGCAGTTTTAATAAACATTTCAAGTCTTGTCTTAAACCATTGCAGTTCATCTCTGCAAGAAGCACTGAGCTTATGAACTGAGATACTCTTCATCCTCATTCAACAAAACAGTGATGCACAGCATTGAGAAGCAGTCTGTGCTGCAGCTTATAAACTGAGATACTCTTCATCCTCATTCAACAAAACAGTGATGCACAGCATTGAGAAGCAGTCTGTGCTGCAGCTTATAAACTGAGATACTCTTCATCCTCATTCAACAAAACAGTGATGCACAGCATTGAGAAGCAGTCTGTGCTGCAGCTTATGAACTGGGATACTCTTCATCCTCATTCAACAAAACAGTGATGTACAGCATTGAGAAGCAGTCTGTGCTGCAGCTTATAAACTGAGATACTCTTCATCCTCATTCAACAAAACAGTGATGCACAGCATTGAGAAGCAGTCTGTGCTGCAGCTTATGAACTGGGATACTCTTCATCCTCATTCAACAAAACAGTGATGCACAGCATTGAGAAGCAGTCTGTGCTGCAGCTTATAAACTGAGATACTCTTCATCCTCATTCAACAAAACAGTGATGCACAGCATTGAGAAGCAGTCTGTGCTGCAGCTTATAAACTGAGATACTATTCGTCCTCATTCAACAAAACAGTGATGCACAGCATTGAGGAGCAGTCTGTGCTGCAGCTTATGAACTGAGATACTCTTCATCCTCATTCAACAAAACAGTGATGCACAGCATTGAGAAGCAGTCTGTGCTGCAGCTTATAAACTGAGATACTCTTCATCCTCATTCAACAAAACAGTGATGCACAGCATTGAGAAGCAGTCTGTGCTGCAGCTTATAAACTGAGATACTCTTCATACTCATTCAACAAAACAGTGATGCACAGCATTGAGGAGCAGTCTGTGCTGCAGCTTATAAACTGAGATACTCTTCATACTCATTCAACAAAACACTGATGCACAGTAATGAGAAGCAGCCTGTGCTGCAGCTTATAAACTGAGATACTCTTCATACTCATTCAACAAAACAGTGATGCACAGCATTGAGAAGCAGTCTGTGCTGCAGCTTATGAATTGAGATACTCTTCATCCTCATTCAACAAAACAGTGATGCACAGCATTGAGAAGCAGTCTGTGCTGCAGCTTATGAATTGAGATACTCTTCATCCTCATTCAACAAAACAGTGATGCACAGCATTGAGAAGCAGTCTGCGCTGCAGCTTATAAAGTGAGATACACTTCATACTCATTCAACAAAACAGTGATGCACAGCATTGAGAAGCAGTCTGTGCTGCAGCCTATGAACTGAGATACTCTTCATCCTCATTCAACAAAACAGTGATGCACAGCATTGAGGAGCAGTCTGTGCTGCAGCTTATAAACTGAGATACTCTTCATACTCATTCAACAAAACAGTGATGCACAGCATTGAGGAGCAGTCTGTGCTGCAGCTTATGAACTGAGATACTCTTCATACTCATTCAACAAAACAGTGATGCACAGCATTGAGAAGCAGTCTGTGCTGCAGCTTATAAACTGAGATACTCTTCATACTCATTCAACAAAACAGTGATGCACAGCATTGAGCAGTCTGTGCTGCAGCTTATGAACTGAGATACTCTTCATCCTCATTCAACAAAACAGTGATGCACAGCATTGAGGAGCAGTCTGTGCTGCAGCTTATAAACTGAGATACTCTTCATCCTCATTCAACAAAACAGTGATGCACAGCATTGAGAAGCAGTCTGTGCTGCAGCTTATAAAGTGAGATACTCTTCATACTCATTCAACAAAACAGTGATGCACAGCATTGAGAAGCAGTCTGTGCTGCAGCCTATGAATTGAGATACTCTTCATCCTCATTCAACAAAACAGTGATGCACAGCATTGAGGAGCAGTCTGTGCTGCAGCTTATAAACTGAGATACTCTTCATCCTCATTCAACAAAACAGTGATGCACAGCATTGAGAAGCAGTCTGTGCTGCAGCTTATAAAGTGAGATACTCTTCATCCTCATTCAACAAAACAGTGATGCACAGCATTGAGAAGCAGTCTGTGCTGCAGCTTATGAACTGAGATACTCTTCATACTCATTCAACAAAACAGTAATGCACAGCATTGAGGAGCAGTCTGTGCTGCAGCTTATGAACTGAGATACTCTTCGTCCTCATTCAACAAAACAGTGATGCACAGCATTGAGAAGCAGTCTGTGCTGCAGCTTATAAACTGAAAAACTCTTCATCCTCATTCAACAAAACAGTGATGCACAGCATTGAGAAGCAGTCTGTGCTGCAGCTTATGAACTGAGATACTCTTCATCCTCATTCAACAAAACACTGATGCACAGTAATGAGAAGCAGTCTGTGCTGCACCTTTTGAACTTAGATACTCTTCATACTCATTCAACAAAACAGTGATGCACAGCATTGAGGAGCAGTCTGTGCTGCAGCTTATAAACTGAGATACTCTTTATACTCATTCAACAAAAAGGTGATGCACAGCATTGAGAAACAGTCTATGCTGCAGCTTATGAACTGGGATACTCTTCATCCTCATTCAACAAAACAGTGATGCACAGCATTGAGAAGCAGTCTGTGCTGCAGCTTATAAACTGAGTTACTCTTCGTCCTCATTCAACAAAACAGTGATGCACAGCATTGAGAAGCAGTCTGTGCTGCAGCTTATAAACTGAGATACTCTTCATCCTCATTCAACAAAACAGTGATGCACAGCATTGAGAAGCAGTCTGTGCTGCAGCTTATGAACTGAGATACTCTTCATCCTCATTCAACAAAACAGTGATGCACAGCATTGAGAAGCAGTCTGTGCTGCAGCCTATGAACTGAGATACTCTTCATCCTCATTCAACAAAACAGTGATGCACAGCATTGAGGAGCAGTCTGTGCTGCAGCTTATAAACTGAGATACTCTTCATCCTCATTCAACAAAACAGTGATGCACAGCATTGAGAAGCAGTCTGTGCTGCAGCCTATGAACTGAGATACTCTTCATCCTCATTCAACAAAACAGTGATGCACAGCATTGAGAAGCAGTCTGTGCTGCAGCTTATGAACTGAGATACTCTTCGTCCTCATTCAACAAAACAGTGATGCACAGCATTGAGAAGCAGTCTGTGCTGCAGCTTATGAACTGAGATACTCTTCATCCTCATTCAACAAAACAGTGATGCACAGCATTGAGAAGCAGTCTGTGCTGCAGCTTATGAACTGAGATACTCTTCATACTCATTCAACAAAACAGTGATGCACAGCATTGAGAAGCAGTCTGTGCTGCAGCTTATAAACTGAGATACTCTTCATCCTCATTCAACAAAACAGTGATGCACAGCATTGAAAGCAGTCTGTGCTGCAGCTTATGAACTGAGATACTCTTCATACTCATTCAACAAAACAGTGATGCACAGCATTGAGAAGCAGTCTGTGCTGCAGCTTATAAACTGAGATACTCTTCATCCTCATTCAACAAAACAGTGATGCACAGCATTGAAAGCAGTCTGTGCTGCAGCTTATGAACTGAGATACTCTTCATACTCATTCAACAAAACAGTGATGCACAGCATTGAGAAGCAGTCTGTGCTGCAGCTTATGAACTGAGATACTCTTCATACTCATTCAACAAAACAGTGATGCACAGCATTGAGAAGCAGTCTGTGCTGCAGCTTATAAACTGAGATACTCTTCATACTCATTCAACAAAACAGTGATGCACAGCATTGAGAAGCAGTCTGTGCTGCAGCTTATGAATTGAGATACTCTTCATCCTCATTCAACAAAACAGTGATGCACAGCATTGAGAAGCAGTCTGTGCTGCAGCTTATAAACTGAGTTACTCTTCATACTCATTCAACAAAACAGTGATGCACAGCATTGAGAAGCAGTCTGTGCTGCAGCTTATGAACTGAGATACTCTTCATCCTCATTCAACAAAACAGTGATGCACAGCATTGAGAAGCAGTCTGTGCTGCACCTTATGAGCTGAGATACTCTTCATCCTCATTCAACTAAACAGTGATGCACAGCATTAAAAAGCCGTCTGTGCTGCAGCTTTAAATATTCCCAGTGCTTTGTGTGACCCCATTTAAAAATTCCCAATGCTTTGTGTGACCCCAGATCTACCTACTGTGGTGTAGCGGTTATAATACCTGTCTACAGACCACGAGGCCCCGGGTTCAATCCTGGGGTGGGTAGACACGCCAGTGCACCACAACTGGTTACCAAAGGCCGTGGACATTGACTTGGTTGTCGATGTTATGTCTGTCCGTACGTCGTACCTGTGTTCTCGTCTGGGTCGTATTAAGCGTTTCGTGATAGCATTTGTACTATCATAAGCGAATACGCAGGCGACGACCCCGTCATTGTAATTGTGTGTTCAACTCTCTCTCTCTCTGTGACCCCAGTAAAGTATATGCAATGCTAACAGCCTGTTCTAGCAATAACTAATCAATTACACCAGTTTCTTTGTCCCTATCCCCTTCCAAACTAGTGCAACCTTCAGCATTAACAAATGGAGACAATAATCCTTTTTGCAGCCACAAAACTTAAAGTATATGAACCCCTATAACCTTTTGTGACCCCCCAGTAAAAGAAAAGAAATGGGGACCACAGCTTTTATCAACCATGCAACATCTTATAGCTAGTGTCCATTACTACAATAGTCTCCAGCCTCACACAGAAACTTTCTGAGCTTATGTAAAGAGATATTGCTTCCCAGAGTGCATCAAACCAATTAATCAGAACATCACTGATATTGAAGCTCAACCATATTTGGATGTGGCATATGGAAAAGGTGGTGGTGGTTGATTTAGCCACTGAAACAGGTTTTCTTATTTAAATCCTCTTCAGCAAGTTTACCAGCATGTAGTGAGTGTTAATCCTCTTAGGTGGGGGTGCTGCCAGGCATGAATTCAGGGCAGTCTAACAGTGAGGCTATAGTTTACCAGCATGTAGTGAGTGTTAATCCTCTTAGGTGGGGAGCTGCCAGGCATGAAATCAGGGCAGTCTAACAGTGAGGCTATAGTTTACCAGCATGTAGTGAGTGTTAATTCTCTTGGGTGGGGTGCTGCCAGGCCTGAATTTAGGGCAGTCTAACAGTGAGGCTATAGTTTACCAGCATGTAGTGAGTGTTAATTTTCTTTGGTGGGAGTGCTGCCAGGCATGAATTCAGGGCAGTCTTACAGTGAGGCTATGGTTTACCAGCATGTAGTGAGTGTTACAGTAAGTCTCTTGCTGACAGGCATGAATTCAGGGCAGTCTTACAGTGAGGCTATAGTTTACCAGCATGTAGTGAGTGTTAATCCTCTTAGGTTGGGTGCTGCCAGGCATGAATTCAGGGCAGTCTAACAGTGAGGTTATATTTCACATCACAATGTGTAATGTTAAATTCTAACCCTTTCTGCAGGCAAATATGTTTTGAAATCAATACACACACATATATAAAATAAAAGTTTCCTGATTTTCACTTCATAGTGATGTCTGAAAAATTAGGCTTATAACAAGAAGTTACAAGCCTTTTTGTAAGAATTATAATGTGTACCAATGGGTGGTGTCATCATGTCTTGGTCGATTACTGGCGTTTTTGCGAGGGCAAAGGTCAATTCCACCACAACATATAGTGAGAACACACATTTTGTAATCATTACCAAATTTAGAACATTATACATTACTTTGGGGCCTTTTGAATTAAAAAAATCCCAAATAGAGCACATTATTTATTTGTGATCCGTTTTAATTGATAATTGTGCGTGTTATGTTTGACTTTGTGTGTGAAGTACATGTAGGCCTATGCAATGACAGCCACATACTTTAAACCATAGATTTAATGTTTGAGAGAAATCCCGGTAGTAGTTACACTACCGGGATTCTTCTATCAACACTACCGGTTGTGTGAAATATGCAATCCCAAACAACGCTATCACCCTCCATCCATATTGTTGGGAATTATCCAGATCTCTCAACGATTATTTTGAACTGTACCTCAGTGAGACACAGGTTCCTGTCCCCCTTGGTTTCAAAGGCCACATAAATTAGCTTGTTAGTAGGACCCTCAATTTCCACCTTTTATACAGGCAATGATTAAATCTTAATCTGTAGAGAGGTTGCACTACATATTTATTTTGACCATCTACGGATGTTTAATTGAGTGCTCAGCAATTGCTATTGATGCTGGATGAAAGTACACATTTGTTGTTTAGAGCATCATGACTGCTGTTCAATTAAGCACACTCCTCATGACTTACAGTATGGCTTTTTTTAATGAAGAAAACCATTCTCAAGTGAGATAACTTTTTTCCTACATGTTCTGCAAAATGCAAGGTTGTTGTGCTTCAGTAGATGCATGCATAGTCCTGGCAAGGTTAACAGATCTAATTCAAGTAGTGTCTCACTTGCTGTGTCTCTGTGGATGAACAGCTACATCTTAGCTCTGGAATGGGCATCGGTTCATAGTGAAGTGAGATCATAGCAAGAATTAGAAGTTAAATGGTTGGTTAATCTCTCTCTCTCATTCATGTGGCATAAAATATGGTACAAGATTGAAGCAGGTAATAGATGTTTGCACAGCTCTTGGATGAACAACTACTTTGCTGTCCTGGAGAATTTGTATGTTCTAATTCTTATAGGATCACACTCAAAACTATATATAACGCACTAACTAATAATGCACACAATACAAACATGCAGCCAGATAAAAGCCAGATGACTGCTCAGTTTGTTGCGCATTGGTGAATGCATGGTGTGACCATAGTTTTTAAATAGTCCTATTGAGTGCAATGAGTGTAATTTGCAAATAAAGAGGCTACAAAAACTGTCTAGATCTGTGATGAACAGATAGATTGTAGGCGGGTTCTGGCATCCATCACTATTTAAGCAGAATGTTAACATCTATCCAGATCTTTAGAAAGAGGGTCTTCTTCAAAAAAAGATACTTCAAGTGGATAAAAATTGTTGCTTTTAAACCAAATTAATAATCTTTTTATTTTCTATCATCTCTTAATTTCTAAAAAAAATTCTTTCTGGATAATTTGATTACAGATGGAAGAGCTTGTGGATTGACCTGCTTTCAGCTGAATAACAGCATTTCCTGAAGGCTTTCCTTCAGATGAATCTTGACATTGATGTCATCAATATATCATTCTTACATACAGTAGGATTTTATACCATGCCATTCCATGGTATAAATGCCATGCCATGCCATACCATGCCATTCCATGAAGACCATGCAGCGCCACCGGTCAAGTTTCCTGCTGCTGGACAAGTCAACGCACAGGAACTTTGACTTGACTTGGGTCAGGATGGGAAATGAATGAACACCGTGTTTTCACACTTCTCTTCTTGAGTAGTGTTCAGGGAACCAGAAAGGGGGGACTGTCCTACCGTCAGGCCCATTATTTAACGTCTTCATCTGATGGACGGTGTCAGGTCCATCATTTAACGTCTTCACCTGATGGACGGTGTCAGGTCCATCATTTAACGTCTTCATCTGATGGACGGTGTCAGGTCCATCATTTAACGTCTTCATCTGATTGACGGTGTCAGGTCCACCATTTAACGTCTTCATCTGATGGACGGTGTCAGGTCCATCATTTAACGTCTTCATCTGATGGACAGTGTCAGGTCCATCATTTAACGTCTTCATCTGATAGACGGTGTCAGGTCTACCATTTAACGTCTTCATCTGATGGACGGTGTCAGGTCCATCATCTAACGTCTTCATCTGATGGATGGTGTCAGGTCCATCATTTACCGTCTTCATCTGATGGACGGTGTCAGGTCTACCATTTAACGTCTTCATCCGATGGAAGGTGTCAGGTCCATCAATTAACGTCTTCATCTGATGGACGGTGTCAGGTCTACCATTTAACGTCTTCATCCGATGGAAGGTGTCAGGTCCATCAATTAACGTCTTCATCTGATGGATGGTGTCAGGTCCATCATTTAACGTCTTCATCCGATGGAAGGTGTCAGGTCCATCAATTAACGTCTTCATCCGATGGACGGTGTCAGGTCCATCATTTAACGTCTTCATCTGATAGACGGTGTCAGGTCTACCATTTAACGTCTTCATCTGATGGACGGTGTCAGGTCCATCATTTAACGTCTTCATCTGATGGACGGTGTCAGGTCCATCATTTAACGTCTTCATCTGATGGACGGTGTCAGGTCCATCATTTAACGTCTTCATCTGATGGACGGTGTCAGGTCCATCATTTACCGTCTTCATCTGATGGACTGTGTCAGGTCCATCATTTAACGTCTTCATCTGATGGACGGTGTCAGGTCCATCATTTTACGTCTTCATCTGATGGTCGGTGTCAGGTCCATCATTTTACGTCTTCATCTGATGGTCGGTGTCAGGTCCATCATTTAACGTCTTCATCTGATGGACGGTGTCAGGTCCATCATTTAACGCCTTCATCTGATGGACGGTGTCAGGTCCATCATTTAACGTCTTCATCTGATGGACCGTGTCAGGTCCACCATTTAACGCCTTCATCTGATGGACGGTGTCAGGTCTACCATTTAACGTCTTCATCTGATGGACGGTGTCAGGTCCACCATTTAACGTCTTCATCTGATGGACGGTGTCAGGTCCACCATTTAACGTCTTCATCTGATGGACGGTGTCAGGTCCACCATTTAACGTCTTCATCTGATGGACTGTGTCAGGTCCACTATTTAACGTCTTCATCTGATTGACGGTGTCAGGTCCACCATTTAACGTCTTCATCTGATGGACGGTGTCAGGTCCATCATTTAACGTCTTCATCTGATGGACGGTGTCAGGTCCATCATTTAACGTCTTCATCTGATGGACGGTGTCAGGTCCATCATTTAACGTCTTCATCTGATGGACGGTGTCAGGTCCATCATTTAACGTCTTCATCTGATGGACGGTGTCAGGTCCATCATTTAACGTCTTCATCTGATGGACGGTGTCAGGTCTATCATTTAACGTCTTCATCTGATGGGCGGTGTCAGGTCCATCATTTAACTTCTTCATCTGATGGACGGTGTCAGGTCCATCATTTAACGTCTTCATCTGATGGACGGTGTCAGGTCCATCATTTAACGTCTTCATCTGATGGACGGTGTCAGGTCCATCAATTAACGTCTTCATCTGATGGACCGTGTCAGGTCCACCATTTAACGCCTTCATCTGATGGACGGTGTCAGGTCTACCATTTAACGTCTTCATCTGATGGACGGTGTCAGGTCCACCATTTAACGTCTTCATCTGATGGACGGTGTCAGGTCCACCATTTAACGTCTTCATCTGATGGACTGTGTCAGGTCCACCATTTAACGTCTTCATCTGATTGACGGTGTCAGGTCCACCATTTAACGTCTTCATCTGATGGACGGTGTCAGGTCCATCATTTAACGTCTTCATCTGATGGACGGTGTCAGGTCCGTCATTTAACGTCTTCATCTGATGGACGGTGTCAGGTCCGTTATTTAACGTCTTTATCTGATGGACGGTGTCAGGTCCGTTATTTAACGTCTTCATCTGATGGACGGTGTCAGGTCTATCATTTAACGTCTTCATCTGATGGACGGTGAGTGCACATCTGCACATCTAACAGATTGGAACCTCTAGCATTGCAGTCGTGTGCTATACTAACTGAGCTACCTAACCAAAACTTACTTACCTTTAGCTTTCAGGTATTAGGTATCGGTATACAGTTGAATGGTGTGGTATTTTTGACATTTAACATTGTAGCAGGCAGCTCCTGATCATTTAATTCCCACTTTCTCTTAGACTTAGATGAAGCTTGCCACTTTTAATTCCTTCAGAAGATACAAAAATTGGCAAGGATGCCCACTGGTGAAGAAGCATCCGAGTCCATGGCAGAGTCTATACATCAGCTTTGCTCTATGTTAATATGATCTTGTTTCCAATCAATTAAATCATATAAGGTAATGTCTCATCAGTTTGCGTACTTGCTTATGATGAAGATGAAGGTCTGACTTCTGTTGTGGCCTTCCATACCCCTCTATCCAGGGTGCATTTCTTGATATCCTGCCCATGTAAACCGGTATCATCTGCAAGGAGTTTAATTAAGCCTTTCCTTTCTTCGGTTCCCACATAAGAACTTTGGCGGAAGTTTCTTATTTTCAGTGTCCTGCAATCTTTAGTCTTCTTGCTTTTCAGACATTGACTTATTGTAAGCTTCCAATATAAGTCTTTATTAGTGATGTGTGATTGCCATTAGCAACCATGAAAGGCTTTTGGCATTGCCTAAGTTTCCACACTATGTCAGAACTGGTTCAACAGTAGTGGTAACTAGACTGATCTTCAGGTCCCTTTGCAATTGACTCTTCCAGACTGTATCCATACTGTTGCATACCTTCCAGTACTTTATCCATACTGTTGCATACCTTGCAGTACTTTATCCATACTGTTGCATACCTTCCAGTACTTTATCCATACTGTTGCATACCTTCCAGTACTTTATCCATACTGTTGCATACCTTCCAGTACTGTATCCATACTGTTGCATACCTCCAGTACTTTACCCATACTGTTGCTACTTTCCAGTACGTTATCCATACTGTTGCATACCTCCAGTACTTTATCCACACTGTTGCATACCTCCAGTACTTTATCCATACTGTTGCATACACTTTATTCATACTGTTGCATACCTTCCAGTACTTTATCCATACTGTTGCATACCTCCAGTATGTTATCCATACTGTTGCATACATTCCAGTACTGTATCCATACTTTTGCATACCTCCAGTACTTTATCCATATTGTTGCATACCTCCAGTACTTTATCCATACTGTTGCTACCTTCAAGTACTTTATCAATACTGTTGAATACCTCCAGTACTTTATCCATACTGTTGTATACCTCCAGTACTTTTTCCATACTGTTGCATACCTCCAGTACTTTATCCATACTGTTGCATACACTTTATCCATACTGTTGCATACCTTCCAATACTTTATCCATACTGTTGCATACCTTCCAGTACTATATCCATACTGTTGCATACCTTCCAGTACTTTATCCATACTGTTGCTTGCCTTCCAGTACTTGACAGAGATACAGATCGATCCAGATACAGATCGAGCTTCCCTTCAGTCTTTCATTGACTTACAAGTTCGACCAATAAAAACCTAACAAAGGACTACTTTTTTTCTTCTTTTTTTTGCAAAAGACGTTCACACTACATGAACATAAGCAGCAAATGGATCAAACTAGAACGGTAAATACCGTCATGGTTCACATGCCCATAAAAATTGACACCCATATCATATGACCCAGCCAATTATAAAAATGGCATCTCACACTAAGTCCCACACTGCATCCCATGTCCCACATGACATCCCACCCCGTGTCTCACCCACATGACATCCCATCCCTTGTCCTACATGGCATTCTGCCATATCTCCCACATGGCATCCCATCTCATGTCCCATATATCATCCCATCCCTTGTCCAATGTGACATTCCACCATATGTCCCACATGGCATCCCATCCTATGACCCACATGGCATCCTTTGACCCACATGGCATACTATGTCCCACATGGATCACATCCCATGTCCTAAATGACATCTCACCCCATGTCCCACATGACATCCCATCCCATGCCTTGTCCCAAATGGCATTCCATCATATCTCCCACATGGCATTCCACCATACAGTATGTCTCACATGGTATTCCACCATATGTCCGACATGGCATTCCACCATATGTCCCACATGGCATACCACCACATTCCACATGGCATCCCACCCTATGAATCACATGGCATCCCACCCTATGTCGCACATGGATCCCATTCTACATGTCCCACATTAATCCAATCATATGTACCACATGACATCCCTCCCTATGTACCACATGGCATCCTTCCCTGTGTCCCACATGGCATCTATCCCTATGTCCCCCATGGCACCCCACCCTATGTCCCGCATCAGTAGCTTCCCACCTGATGTCACATATGGCATCCCACCATATGTCCCACATTGGATCCCACCATATAGTATCCCTCTCAATGTCCCAATGACATCCTACTTTATGTCCCACATAGCATCACATCCCATGTCCCCATGGCCTCCTACCCTATGTAACACATGGCATCCCAACCTATGTCAAACTCTGTGTTACTCGTGGCATCCCACCCCATGTCTGTTCCACATGGCATCCCATCCTATGTCCCACATGGCATCCCACCCCATGTCCCACATGACATCCCATTCCATGTCCCACATGATATCCCATAGGCTCCATAAGAAGTCTCATCCTAACTATCACAGTCCCTGATTGAGCATACTAGGTATATAAGTGTCAGTTCATATTATAACTTATATGCAAATGACTTGTTGAAATGGGGTGGAAACCCTATCCCATACCATCCCATGTCCAACACGACATCCCATCCCATGGCATTCCACCCTATGTCCCGCATGGCATTCCACCATATATCCTACATGGCATTCCACCCTGTTCCACATGGCGTCCCACCCTATGTCCCGCATGGCATTCCACCATATATCCTACATGGCATTCCACCCTGTTCCATATGGCATCCCACCCCGTGTCCCACATGGCATCCCACCCCTATCCCACATGGCATCCCACCCCATTTCCCACATGACATCCTATAGGCTCCATAAGAAGTCTCATCCTAGCTATCACAGTCCCTGATTGAGCATACTATGTATAAAAGTGTCAGTTCATATGATAACTTATATGCAAATGACCTGTTGAATAAGAAGAAAAAAAGCGGAGTCAAATAATTATGCCTGCTATAGCCCTTGGTGTATACAACATATGGTATATATTATATCATTAGTCCTGCATGGCCCCATCCATGTCCCACATGGCATCCCTCGCTATGTCCATATGCAGTCACATCCTGTCACACTCCCTGACTGAGCATACTCAAAAAAAAAGTCTGGCACTTCATATACTGTAGCAACTTTATGCAAATGGCCACAATGATAAAGGCAGAGTTTAATAATCATGCCTGATACTGCCATTGGTGCACAAATATTTTGAATTTAAGGAATTTAAATCTCCAGTGCTCCGAGAGAGAGACGCTTGAGGATTTTTGAAGAATATTGGAAAACTTTACCATTTTACACTTATCTTCTCAGGAAATATCAAATGTTTTGTAGACTTTTTAAGGAAACTACTTTTCAATCTGTCTTAAGTGTCTCTGAAAAACTCTAACCTTCCATAAGGATATCTGAAGAAACTTTGAACTTTTTCTTAGAAACTTTGAAAAAACTTTAATATTTTTAAGGAATTCTCAAAATCATTAACATTTGTGAAGAAATCTCAGGAAAAACTGTGGCAAGCCAGCCAGCCAACCGGCCGGCCGGCCAGACGAACGGACGGCCAGACAGACAAAATCGCCATTATATAGGTTCGCATTATGCTTCCATGCTCACCAAAAAACTCCTCTAAAGTGTGAGAACTAGAAGTACAGCATTATAAGAAGAGGCATTGTATCCATTCACTGTAGCCACGGGTGGCAGAAAAAAATCATGGCAAGGGGGCAGAAAATCCAGTGAGGACACTTTCTTTAAGATTTCTAATGAAAGAAGAAAAAAATTATGAAGTTCCAGTAAAGTGCTAAATGCATAGTTTTAAGCTATGAACAATGTGTTTCTTAAGGATGACCAAGAATAATTATTTCATATAATAACGTTCTTCCTCCTTCCTCTCGCTTACTTTAGGGTAAGGGGGCGGGCCCATGGTTCTGTAATCCCTGAGCGTAGCTTTAGGGGAACCTTCTTAAGGATCCCAAAAAACAATATTGCCCAATCTCTCCCACAATCCTTAAGAAGCCACATCCCTGGTACAATACAAATCAATTCTCATTTTGATAATGCATTACATTAAAAACAAATCACAGTATCCATACACAACAGTGCCCTGAAAAATTAACATGCAAAATTTGCAGTCTCTGGTATGCTCAAATTCCATCAGGGCATTTTTTTAATTGTTCTTTTTTTCCAACTTTACACTTGAGGTCCAAAGTTTGTTTCTGTTTAACAGCATAACAGAGGTCAACAAAATCCAGCAAGGTAAGGGTAAAAACTTGGATCATCAGATGGTATGGAAGGAAACGTGTCGTGCATTAAGTATGGATGTGGTGGTCTGAATGAACAGGTAAGCATCCCTGTTTTAAGGTTTGGTTTGTTGATGTTTAGCGGCATTGCTGGTTTAAGATGATTCTTACGGAAGTGGAAATGTCTTCAGAGTCCTGTTCTTCTACTACTGTAACAACCCTGGAAATCAGAATCGCACGAGCTATTACTTCAGCAGTCAAATTGCTTAATGATGAAGACTCACCACCAGTCTCTTGGAATGTACAATGTAGAACTAGAGAGAAAGTACTGTAGTGTACTCTTTTTAAGTCGTAACTTTCAAGTTTTCAGTAAATGGTCCACTTTCCATTGATGATTCCATGAAAAACTGTCCAGGTTTTTGTCCATCCATTTGCAAAAAAAAAGTGCCAACATACATCACAACCTTTAAGTATGTTGATTTGAAAAAAACGATCAATAAATGAGTTTCAATGACTTGAAACAGGTCTTCCTCTACCAATAATCTTAAATGATCCTTCACAAACATTTGGCACTTCATAGAGGAGAACATTCATGGACCCAAATTAAAAAGGAAAAGTTTGTTCAACATACTGTGGCGGAAAAACCATGCAAGCTTAACTGCACCATTCCTTTTGGATAACCAATCATACTGCCTCCTCCTCTGTTTTGTTGCTCAATTTGAAATGGAGCAAAACTAGCATACTGACCAATCAGGAAAGTTTAGGGTGTTTAAGTATATTTTATAGACAATTGGTATTACTACTTGAGTCCGAGGCCAAATTTCACAAGAAAATGTCCCTACCCTGCCATTTCAGGGTGGAGGTTAAAAACAAAGGCCTCCTCTTGTGTCTTGAAATGCTTATACTTAGGATGTGCATGTTGATTAAGTCATTCGGTTTTGGGGACAGCATCATTGGGTGGGCCCGAAGTCTTGGGAAAGCATCACTGGGTGGGCCTGAAGTCTTGGGACAGCATCATTGGGTGGACCCGAAGTCTTCCACGATACCTGGATGAGATTTACTGCCCTGCCTCTGTTGCACATGGAAGGAGGTTATTTGGAGAATCCCTGACCAGCAATGGATGCATAAATATAATCCAGAAATACCTGTACCCATAACAAAATAATGCATCAAGACTAAAGCAATAAAAACAATATTCATATCACTAATGAAGACACACCAGTGAGTAATCAAGTGAAAATGCCTGAGGTGGGAGAGGTCAGGAAAACAAATCTCCTAACAGTAAAAAGATTGACAGCATGAAGCCAGTATACATGTCATACAGCATATAATCGCATTAGCTTCTACCTGAAGTATTTTCTATGCATGATTACAAACATTTCAATTTAACCTTAGAAGATACACTTTTCAAGCAGAAAGCAAATTCTGCAAACCATTTCATACTGACTTGTGCTTAGTACTGACCTGATGCTTAGTACTAACCTAATGCTTAGTACTGACCTGATGCTTAGCACTGTACTGACCTCATGCCTTATACTAACCTGATGCTTAGTACTGACCCGATGCTAAGTACTAACCTGATGGTTTGCACTTCCGCTGCTCACCTCCTCCACCAGTTCCTGTCTCTCTGGGTCATTAAAATGGTCAGCGCGATCATCCGTGGATGTACTACCTGACACCCTTCCTTCACCCTACAAAAATGAGACATAAAACACTGAAAGTGAAATTTTCCTCTTTTATTATTATATTTTTTAATCAGATTTAAAAATAATAATAATCATGTCAACAACTATAATGCAATAAGCCAAAATAAAACCTATGTAAGTTACTTCCCCAAATCTTGAATCCATACAGTAGGTATGAAGTGCAGTTTATGTGGGAACAATGTTATTCCACTTGCCTCAATACACACTAACCAGCTTATGAACTTAGAGTAGTACAAAACAATTCATTTCCCTCAGATGATATTATATGATATTGGGCTGTTATAGTTTTTAATGGGGCAGCATTTGACCATCCTTTTTTTAGAGACTATCAAATATTCAGTAAAGATTTTTCAAGCATAGATCTACAAAGTTTACCAAGTAGCCATTTAAGACCCAAAAACAATAACATTTCACCACTTTAGCAGCAAAACAGGTCAAGGAATATTGGGAAGACAAATGTGTCTAATCCTCCTATAAGGGGAAACATAAAAGTGAAGAGATTTCCACTTCAGATCCACATCAAATACTTATTTTGTCAAACTGATTATTAAAATGTTGCCATACATTTAAGTTAAAACAATCAATTGCACTGTTTGTCAATTGGAGTATCTTGCACTGTTTGTCAATTGGAGTATCTTGCACTGTTTGTCAATTGGAGTATCTTGCACTGTTTGTCAATTGGGGTATCTTGCACTTCTGTTTATGTTTCATCAAAATTGTCATTAGATTTCATTTGGACCCCTATCTAAATTATTTTATTATAATTTGTTCTTTCTTTTTTTTTTATTAAAATGAAGATGGCAACAATGCTTTTACAGTCGAGCTAACAAAAATTTATAGTGAAAAGAGATTGACAGACAGCTATCAATCATATCCCTGGGTATCCATCCAGCATATGAAATTTATATATGCGAGTTTTAGGTCAAATCAAAGAATATTTTCAAACAACTTCTAACTTTCATTAACTACAACTTGAAAACTCAATAATCCTTGTTCAAAACTCACAGCCAAATTCCTGCCACTATTCATTAAATTGCTCTTCTGAATATTAGCAAATGAATACAACATTATTTAATGTAAAATTCCATTGGCCTTCACACATATTTTCTTTTGACTTAAATGAAATTGATGTTTATAAACACTGCCTGATTAGCAGGTGCATACATTTGTATCCATGTACTGTATATGCCAAGATATGATCAATTTCCAACTGTAGAGCACGTTTGAATCTACATACAATTAAGTATACTCCAACCTGTCTAATGCAAATAGGTTCTGTTTGAATAAGTATGGGATGGGTCAACTTTTGTGTGTACAAATATTCCTATAAGTGGTACTCTAGATTCAGTTGACTTTAAAAATGTGCTAGAAATAAGAATTACTGCAAATCTACAGTAAATGATAGCACAGCTGCATATAAACAAGCAAAACCTGTGGAGATACAGCACATTTTGAGTGCATTTATGAAGTAACATTTTACAGTTAATAATATCGTCTTCGTATAACAGCCATTTACAATATTAGCAAGGATGCAGATTGTCCTGAAATTATATCCAATTTCTTCCTATTAGACAACCAGAGCATCAATGATGTTGAAGCTCATGCGTATGAAAGGGAGGGGGGGGAGGGGGGGAGGGGTGGTGGTTGTTTTAGCCGTTGAAACAGGGTTTTCTTATTTTAAACCTCTTCAGCAAGTTTACCAGCATGTAGTGAGTGTTAATCCTCTTAGGTGGGGGAGCTGCCAGGCATGAATTCAGGGCAGTCTAACAGTGAGGCTATAGTTTACCAGCATGTAGTGAGTGTTAATCCCATTCTCTATACAAGTATATACAGAAATAGGGTAGCAGGTAGAGCTGTGACCGTTTAGCGTGTACACGCTACACGCTCGGAAATCTTGTAAGCGTTTACTAAGTACTTCATTGCGAGTAATCGTTTTTCATAGTCAGTCTTGCCATTGAAAATCAATATGTTCATTCATGATTCGAATCACACACACATTCGGCTGACAAAATTCCAATCAATGACTTTTTACAAACTGTAAACCCTATTAGCATAATCTTTTTTAAATATGTTAATCACAAACGCGCAGTAATCACCAATGAATGGGGATATTAGGCACTTTGATTTCGCTGAAATCTGAGTAATCTAACTTGTAAAATGCACCGCGAATGTGCAGCAGTAAACAGTGAAACTAAGAATAGGCCTAACGTCAGGCCATAAGGCTTTAAATCCCACGCAATCAAGGCCCGTTTTACAAGCTGTTAAATCGACCTACAAACACTTGAAAAATACTTGAATCGTGACAATTAGTACATTTACATGTAAATATTACCTGATAAGTCAAATAAATTTTGCAAGACAGAAAAAATTTTGCATAATAAACAAACAGAAAAAGGTTTTAACAGAGCTGAAATTCTGCATGCATCGCAAAGATGGCGGCCATTTTTTCGAGAGGACTGATATTTCAGAACTTCCTGGGGGTGGTGGCGTAGTTTTGAAATGTTTTACGGCAAGGTATATCATACGCCTAGTGTGTGAGATTTTCACAGAAGAACTTTGAAAGCCATAGTGAATAGGACAAAAAAGTTACGCAATGTTGAGTTTAAATGACATTGAAAGGAAGTTATCTGTTCTTTCTTAACTAAATTGCCATGCATATTTTCCATAAAAATGATGATTTATACTGTAGAAGTAGATGGCATTCACTTTTAACGATTTGGAAAGCAAAACTCAGCGTCTATTTGGGCAATGGAGTCAGAACTTTTGCTATACTAGTTGCGCGATTTTTTTACTTTGCCTCGTAGTTTTAGAGCAATTTTGGTGTATTTCCGAAAATTACGGTACTAAACGTGTGTACACGATACACGCTCGCTTTTTTTGGCATATACACGTTTACTAAAACCCCTAAACGTTCACAGCTCTAGTAGCAGGGGCAGATGATTTCAATTTACTTGAGCTTTGAAAGATGCACTTACAATTTCATTTACTTTGTTAATTTTGGAGGACCAGCCATACCAATATCACAGCCCTGCGCGGTACCAATATGAAACACAAATAGGATTACTGTCTATAGCTAAAAAAGCTATTTTAAAATCTGACACTTTTGTAGACAAAAATTTTACCTTTTGGGAGCTTGAATTAAAAAACTACATGGAATATATCTAATTTAAAATAAAAGTTTTGAAAATATAGGTTTTGAAAAATCTCACTTGAGCCAGAATCTCAAGAGCAAAACTGATCAAACCTAGAAGATTCATTTTTACACAAAACTTTGTACAGGCACATATAGGAGCTCATGTACGATTTGATAAGCGCCACCCATTACACTCTGTGCTTTGGGCGGAGCTAAATAAGCTCAAGGTTACCCCACCCATGCAGTAACTAGGAAAACATGTAAAAGCTAAAGTGTTTATAACTAAAACACCTCTTTTAGTTCTATCAATTGAACAACAAAGATCGAAAAGGCCCTAATTTGCCAATGTCAATTAAAGAATGTCATCAACCCTTACTCTACCAGGGCTTTAAAAATAGCAACCCCAATTTTCGTAACTTTTTTTTCATATGCATTTTTGACAACTTTCCTTTCATTTTCTTTCGTTACAAGTTTGGTTGGAATAGATGCTAAGATATTTATCTTTTGAGTAATTAAAAGCAATTTAAGAAATATTGGACAAAATTATGCAAATTAAGCAATTTTTGGCTAAATTTGGTCAACAAATGGTAAATCTTTGTAGAAGTATAACTTCTTGTCAGTATTGAAAACAGAGATTTGTGTTACATATTTAGATTCTTTTTGAAATTTCCTTTCCAATGATACTAATCTATAATTTTTAGAAAGAAAGAAAAGATGAAAACACATCAAAAATGATAAAAGTCAAACGTCCCCTAAAAGCTGCAGCAGAAAAATAATTACACAGTGGTCACGGCGAGTCTCGAACTTGGAGCGCTCGCACACTAGTCGCGTACATTTCCTCTGCACCACATAGTCGTTCAAAATGGAGAGGTATAATTTTATTCTTATAGGATAGGTTCTAAATAGAGGGGGGTATGCCTTTATTTATATATCAAATGAAAGGAAATTTCAAGCGCTTTCGAACGGCGGTTCAACAAAGCATGCGTGATGTACGGTTTGGGTTACACGATTTTTTGAAAAGAACGGGTCAAAAATGGCAGAAATTCATAAAAGTTTGAAGAAATTTCTCCAGAACAAAAGATTGGACGTAGGGATTATAAAAATTATACCAGAAACCAATACTATCATGTCTTAGGACTTGCGTGTTTGATTTTGAAGCAAAAATGTGATCTTGAAATTATCGTAAGATGTAAAAGAGAAAAATAAAAAAATTGTAATTTTTTAGCAATTATTGAGTTTTACCCTTTTTCGATGTACTTTTTCTAATAATTATGTAATATGACCCCTATGAAAAAGTTTTATTTTGTGAAAGAAATATCCAAGTACTTTAAAATGATACCAAGAAAACTCTTATAGGACTGGTGAAGTCCCGATTTTATTTTTAGAAAAAGGTGGTTTGAAAACGGCAATACTACCGCCGCGTGGTAGAGTAAGAGTTAAGCCCTCTTTCTAACCTGTACCCTCCCCCAACACCTACACATTCCCAGAACTACATCCTGGAATGTACTGTAATACAACTTTCAATTTAAGAAAATATGTGTGTCAAGCAAAGTCAAGCAGCATGAAAAATGTACAATAACATTACAGCAAAATTATGCGAAACAATATTGCTTAAAAGTATGAAAAACTAGACATTGGAAACAATACAAATCCCCTCACTGCTAATAATGCATATTCAAGACTGTCCCACATTCCATCACAACCTGTTCCAAGTCTCATCGCATGCCTATACTCCATGCAATCACACCTGAAAACCAGATACTGTATTTCACCTCCACATGCCATCACAACTGCAATTCAGATGGCGCCCCACCACATGCCATTCCACCCTGTCCCACATGTCGACCCACCCTGTTCCACATGCCAACCCACCCTGTTCCACATGCCAACTTACCCTGTTCCACATGCCAACCCACCCTGTTCCACATGCCAACTTACCCTGTTCCACATGCCAACCCAACATGCCAACGCATCCTGACCAACATCCATCCCATCTCACCCTGCCCTACATACAATTTCACCCAGTCCCACATGAAATCCCACCCTCATCCTAATTCCTTCAGCTACTTTATCAATCAGGTCATCTTCTACCCCACATTCCATTTATTTCTCAAACCCCTAATTTAGAATTCTTTAGAAGCACAGAAACTTTTTATTTGCTTCTTTATTCATGGCAAGACAAACATTTTGATTCCTGTTCATGTCAGGAATGTCAATATCATAACAAAACTAGAAATGTAAAGTTAGTAAGTCTCGCTTGCCATATATTTTTGATCTTGGGTCAAACATTTTGCAGCAAAGTCTACTTTTATGCAAAACACCTAATCAATATGCACACTAGAGCTGTGAACGTTTAGGGATTTTAGTAAACGTGTACACGCCAAAAAAAGCGAGCGTGTATCGTGTACACGAGTTTAGTACCGTAATTTTCGGAAATACACCAAAATTGCTCCAAAACTAAGAGGCGAAGTTAAAAAATCGTGCAACTAGTATGGCAAAAGTACAGACTGCATTGCCCAAATAGACGCTGAGTTTTGCTTTCCAAATCGTAAAAAGTTTACTTCTACAGTACAAATCATCATTTTTATGGAAAATATGCATGGAAATTCAGTTTAGAAAGAACAGATAACTTCCTTTCAATGTCATTTGAACTCAACATCGCGTAACTTGTTTGTCCTATTCGCTACGGCTTTCAAAGTTCTGTGAAAATCTTGCATACTGAGGCCTATGATATACCTCGCCGTAAAACATTCCAAAACTACGCCACCACGATCAAGGAAGTTCTGAAATATTAGTCCTCTCGAAAAAATGGCCGCCTTCTTTGCGAAGCATGCAAAATTTCAGCTTTGTTAAAACCTTTTTCTGTTTATATATTATGCAATATTTTTTCTCTCTTGCAAAATTTACTTGACTCATCAGAAGATATTTACATGTAAATGTACTGATTGTCACGATTCAAGTGTTTTTTGGTCGATGAAACGGGCCTTGATTGTGTGGGATTTAAAGCCTTATGGCCTAACGTTAGGCCTCTTGTTAGTTTCGCTGTTTACTGCTGCACATTCGCGGTGCATTTTACAAGTTAGATTACTCAGATTTCGGCGAAATCAAAGTGCATAATATCCCCATTCATTGGTGATTACTGCGCATTTGTGATTCGCACATTTAAAAAAGATTATGCTAATCGGGTTTACAGTTTGTAAAAATCATTGATTGGAATTTTGTTAGCCGAATGTGTGTGTGATTTAAATCATGAATATTGATTTTCAACGGCAAGACACTAGGCCTTAAAATAATGTATGAAAAACGATTACTCACAATGAAGTATTTAGTAAACGTTTACAAGATTTGCGAGCGTGTAGCAAGTACACGCTAAACGGTCACAGCTCTAATGCACACTATACCTCACCATTAGGTATGAACAATGCTCCTCCCATATACTGTATGATCGTTTAAGCAAAATCACCACCCCCACCTTAATTCAAGAGATACCACAGACAGAAGTATTTTCATTGCTATGCAAATAAGCGAATTAGTATACACACACAATCCCCCAATCATGCTCAACTGAACAGTACCAATGCCCTCTACCACTAAACCAAGATATTATCTTAGGTAAATTTTGTACAGAAGTCTATTGTTCTGCAAATAACCTACTTAATATGCACACTACACCTCACTATTGTGTGTAGACAATGCTCTTCACATACAGTATATGATCATTTGTGTAAACAAAATCCCCACACCCACTTTATATTAAGAGATATAATAGATAAACATATTTTCATTGTTATGCAATAAGCTAATTAGTATGTACACACAACCCCCCAATCATGCTTAACTGAACAGTACCAATGTCACCTACTGTACAACTGTATCAAGTACCAAGTTATCATCTCAGCTTAAACATTTTGTACGAGTCTATTGTTATGCAAACGGCCTAATTAATATGCACCACTTCACCTCACCATTAAGTGTAGACAATGCTTTTCACAGATATGATCATTTGTGTCAACAAAATCCCCACATCCACTTTAATTTAAGAGATATCATAGATTCAAATATGTTTAATTTTATGCAAATAAGCTAATTAGTGTGCACAATCAACCCCTAAGCATGCTCACTTGAACAATACCCCTATGCCAAATTACATAAATGTACACCATTCATAACTTAAGTTATGAAAACTTGAACAATCAAATACTTCAACCAAAACTTTAACCTGAAAAACAATTTCATTGTTATGCAAATAAGCTAATTAGTATGCACACACAACCCCAATCATGCTCATTTGATCAGTATCCATGTCCTCTACCCCTATACCAAGTCACATTAATGTACACCATTCATTAGTTATGAAAACATTTAACCAAAAACTTTAACCCAAACTTTAACCTGACAAATATTTTCATTGTTATGCAAATAAGCTAATGAGTATGCACACACAACCCTCCAATCATGCTCATTTGATCAGTACCCATGTCCTCTACCACTGTGCCAAGTCACATAAATGTACACCATTCATAACTTAAGTTATGAAAACTTTTACCAGATGCTGATGCCATCACCAATGCCGACGACAACACCGATGCCGACGCCAACACCGGCGCCAACACCGATGCCGACGCCAACACCAACACCGATGCCGACGCCAAGACCGACACCGATGCCAACACCGATGCCGACGCCAACACCGATGCCGACGCCAACACCGATGCCGTCGCCAACACCAGCGCCAACACCGATGCCGACGCCAACGCCGACGCCAACACCGACGCCAACACCCATGCCGACGCCAACACCGAACGCCGACACCAACGCCGATGCCGACGCCAACACCGACGCCAACACCGATGCCAACGCCAACACTAATGCCAATGCCGATGCCAACACCGACGCCAACACCGATGCCGACGCCAACACCGATGCCGACGCCAACGCCGACGCCAACACCGACGCCAACACCGACACCGATGCCGACGCCAACGCCGACGCCAACACCGACGCCAACACCCATGCCGACGCCAACACCGATGCCGACACGATGCCGACGCCAACACCGATGCCAACGCCAACACTAATGCCAACACCGACGCCAACACCGATGCCGACGCCAACACCGATGCCGACGCCAACGCCGACGCCAACACCGACGCCAACACCGACGCCAACACCCATGCCGACGCCAACACCAATGCCGACACCAACGCCGATGCCGACGCCAACACCGACGCCAACACCGATGCCAACGCCAACACTAATGCCGATGCCGATGCCAACACCGACGCCAACACCGGGGGTAGTAGAATAGCTCTACTCTTCTTTAAATAGTCTAGCTACAAAGGGGCAGGGTGCTAGATTGGTTGAGGGGCACATTGATGCACGCACAAAGAGCTGCACTTTTTGGGCGTGGGGTCCTGGGGCCCCCCTAAGGCTTAAGCCCCAGGTGAAGCTCTGGGATTTTAGCTATAATTATAAATCAAAATGAAACTATTTTGACTCATAAGGACCATTCATGAGCCAAACAGGACAATTTCTTACTATGCTATCATTCTGTGTTCTGTATCCATGTAAGGTATTTCATTTAGGAGTTTAATTCAGATTAGTCACTTTTTTTCTTTTTCTTTTTTGTGATGGAGGGGCAGGGCGGACCAAACGGCCGGGGCATGGGGCAGGCCAAGAGAGAGAGAGGGTGGAGGGGAGGGGGGAAAGGGTGGAAATAATGTACTTTGCATGAATACCCTAATCAATATCAGTATTATTGATGGGGGGGGGGTGGGGAAGGGGGAAATAATGTACTTTGCTTGAATACCTTAATCAATATCAGTATTATTTGTTTTGACTTTAATACAAAATAAAGAACTGAAAATTTCAAGTTTTGTGCATTTTCATTAAAACTTCACAAAGTCTTGATATTACTGTGCAGTACATAAAGGTACATGAATTCTTGTTTTATATTACTTTCCACATTTTGATAGAAAATAGCTTTCTTTGCACATGAATAAGCATAGTGTACTGTATGAAAAAACATACACAAGGGACACCACCACTGTTGCTGGTACGGCAACTCCCGTAATATCTCTAAACTTCTGAAAATACCATTAAACATGAGTTTAAAAGATATACTGTAGTTTATGAAAATAAAGCTTGTATTGAAATCTATACAGTAAGTCCTATGAAGAAAACAGCTAGTTTATGTTTAATAGTTCAACACCTACACAATACAAGTAGCAGTATTTAAATTTTGTGAAAAGCTCTGGCACTTTCTGAAACCAGGGCTGCATATTGACAAGGAGCTCTGCGTTTTTTGAAACCAGGGCTGCATATTGACAAAGAGCTCTGGCACTTTCTGAAACCAGGGCTGCACATTGACATAGAGCTCTGGCACTTTCTGAAACCAGGGCTGCATATTGACAAAGAACTGGCGTTTTCTGAAATTAGGGCTGCATATTGACAAAGAGCTCTGGCGCTTTCTGAAACCTGAGCTGCATCTTGACAAAGATATATGGTAACATGTCAAACAGAAGTCAAATCTTAACATTTTCTGTAACTTTTGATGATTACTCCACTACAAAGTGGATGGGGCCATGTTTTTGTTCCTTTGTCTGTGTGTCCACTAATTCAGGAGGTACTGTATTTCAGAAAGCTTGCAGGGGGTTACCGTACAAGAACCCTGGTGGACCAATCATAAATGGGACGTGATTTCTGGCTAAAACGGAACGAGCAGAGGGAAGGATGGGGGTGAAGGTTTGAGGAGGACATCTCCAAAAGGTAGCTGGGATAATGCTGCAGAATGTGTCAAACAAGAAATGAAAATGAGGCTAGCTTAAAAAAGAAGTGAAAATAATAATGGCCTGGCATAAACTCAAATAAAAAATAAATATAATTGTGATGTTAACAGAAAAACTAAAACACAGAACCAGTACTGTAGGTTTTCAATCGAGAGAGAGATTTTGTTTTTGAGATAACTACACGTCTCTAGCAGGTATATTTTTTGAAGACCTACTTGCATATACAGTATATTGAAATGGTGATTGGTTAGTAAGGTTTTGCGACACCACAACAGTGATGGTCAAAATGAGAGATTACAGTAGATTATATCAAAGGAGGAAAAAGGTTGAGGGTGGACATTGAGGTGAGCTGGGCTTACGACAGATTAAGATATTGTTGTACACTCACTGTGGGACAGTAATTGATGCAAGGCAGGAAAGAGAGGTTTTTTTGGAGGTGAGTTACTGCCGAAGAGCTCAGTAATGCTTAATGAAATGGATTCTACTTATTTCATAAATGTATGGATTATACTCACTTCATAGATGAGTGGATTATATCTAACTTCATAGATGTATGGATTATACTCACTTCATAAATGTATGAATAGTGCTCACTTTATAGATGTATAGATTATACTCACTTCATAGATGTATGGATTTTGGTCACCTCTTTGCCTCTTTTCATACATGGACATATCAATCTCATCTGCAGCTCTCTTTCTGCCTGCTGCTTTTTCTCCCACATCGTCTTTTGTAGCATAGGACTGATAACTGTACAATTCATAATTTGAATCAGATGCAGGTGCACCTGCATCTGAATACAAAGTATTTTCAAACGGTTTGGAGGCCTGACTGAATGGAACATTCGGGTGCGAAACAGCTTGAAAGTTGTTATAATCACTTGTAGTGTTTGATGCCTGGCTGTGGGGTGGCATTTTTTGGTCAGGCCCCAAGTTGTAAGCATTTTCCTGAAGACTGGAGTGAGCATCTTGTTGGAGAAGGTTGTCCTCTGCTTCTTCACCAGGTGTCATTGATGTAGGCTGTGGGAGCCCAAATACTTTGCCGAGTGTATTCTTGATACTCTCCATTGATTTCTGGTATGTAGAATTGGAGGCAAGGCTTGTTTGGTTTGGCCATGTTCCTTTACTCTGCTGCCCTCTTTGATCTGGAGTAGTTGGCGTTTTGTTTGGACCTTGCTGGTTGTACCACGAGTGACCGTCAGAGCCCAAATTTGTTTGAAGAGGGCTTTGCTGGGTATGGGTGGATGGTTGATGACCTACTGATCCTTGATGATCCACTGATCTTTGATGACCCCTTGACTCTTCATAAGGCAGTGTTTGACCTTGAGATGTGGCTGGGGCAGAATATGTTGGTGAAGGATGCTGCCCTGCCCCATAGCCGTATGTGTTCCGGTTGGGTGAGTGTGAAGCATCATATCCATGATGGTGTCGCTGTGCCTGTGCGCGTCCTACATCTGCAAGAGATAACAATAAACAATTATTATTACAAAAAAGTCAGTCTACAGAAACTGTATGCACTAAAATGCAATTATAAAGATGTATTGAATATATTGCTAAACCTGATACCTGTACAATATGTCAAGTTTAATTTCTGATATACAGTATACAATGTTTAGTTGATTTATTTTTTTTAAGAAATAAACCACAACCTTTTTAGGATATTCCTGCTTTGAGAAAGAGCAAAAATTTATGAGAAAGAGGACAAATCCATGAGAAAGAGCAAAAATCCATGAGAAAGAGCAAAAATCCATAAGAAAGAGCAAAAATCCGTGAGAAAGAGCAAAAATCCATAAGAGCAAAAATCCATAAAAGGAAATATCCATGAGTAAAAGCAAAAATCCATGAGAAAGAGCAAAAATCCGTGAGAAAGAAAAATCCATGAGAAAGAACAAAAATCCATGAGAAAGAGGAAAAATCTATGAGAAAGAGGAAAAATCCATGAAAGAGGAAAAATCCATGAGAAAGAGCAAAAATCCATGCCAAAGAAGAAAAATCCATGCCAAAGAGGAAAAATCCATCAGAAAGAGGAAAAATCCATGAGAACAAAAATCCATAAGAGGAAAAATCCATGAGAAAAAGCAAAAATTCATGAGAAAGAGCAAAAATCCGTGAGAAAGAAAAATCCATGAGAAAGAACAAAAATCCATGAGAAAGAGGAAAAATCTATTAGAAAGAGGAAAATCCATGAGAAAGAGGGAAAATCCATGAGAAAGAGCAAAAATCCATGAGAAAGCAAAAATCCATGCCAAAGAGGAAAAATCCGTGAGAAAGAGGAAAAATCTATGAGAAAGAGGAAAAATCCATGAGAAAAGAGGAAAAATCCATGAGAAAAAGGAAAAATCCATGAGAAAGAGCAAAAATCCATGAGAAAGAGCAAAAATCTATGAGAAAGAGCAAAAATCTGTGAGAAAGAAAAAAAATCCATAAGAGCAAAAATCCATGAGAAAGAGCAAAAATCCATGAAAAAGAGCAAAAATCCATGAGAAAGAGCAAAAATCCATGAGAAAGAGCAAAAATCCATGAGAAAGAGCAAAAATCCATAAGAGCAAAAATCTATGAGAAAGAGCAAAAATCCATGAGAAAGAGCAAAAATCTATGAGAAAGAGGAAAAATCCATGAGAAAGAGCAAAAATCCATGAGAAAGAAGAAAAATCCATGAGAAAGAGCAAAAATCCATGCGAAAGAGGAAAAATCCATGAGAAAGAGAAACATCCATGAGAAAGAGGAAAAATCCATGAGAAAGAGAAAAAATCCATGAGAAAGAGGAAAAATCCATGAGAAAGAAGGAAAATCCATGAGAAAGAGAAAAAACCCATGAGAAAAAGCAAAAATCAATGAGAAAGAGCAAAAATCCATGAGAAAGAGGAAAAATCTATGAAAAAGAGGGAAAATCCATGAAAAAGAGGAAAAATCTCTTTCTCATGGATTTTTTTCTTTCGCATGGATTTTTCTTCTTTCTCATGAATTTTCCCTCTTTCTCATGGATTTTCCCTCTTTCTCATGGATTTTTCCTCTTTAATGAACCATATGCCTATTGGATTTTTGCTCTTTCTCATGGATTTTTGCTCTTTCTCATTGATTTTTCCTCATGGATTTTTGCTCTTTCTCATGGATTTTCCCTCTTTCTCATGGATCTTTTTTTGCCACAAGAAATGCATTACTTTTCCAAATATGTAAAAAATTGTCCCACTTGAATATTTTCACCACATAGTTTACTTAGGAATTTCAGCCTGATGGAAATTTAGTTTATTGCTTACCCCCGATTAAAAACGTCATGCATTGCCAAGCCCGCAGTCAGATTTTTACTTGGGAAAGCACAGACACTACACATGGCCTGGTCTCCAGAAACCTTTTCATTATTATCATTATTTTTCGTTTGACTTCACGCAAGGGAAAACAAACCTTCGCAAGAGAGGGCAGGCGTGTATGTAGGGATCTCTCTCAGTGTGTGTGTGTGTGTGTGTTGTGTGTGCTTGTAAGTGTGTGTGTGTTGAGGGGAGGGAGATACAACAAAATTCTGCTTACCTCTATTAAAAAGCTGGAATTTTTACTGTAATTTTTCTTGTATTAAGCCCAAAATAGTCAATATTTGACCAACTTTTTAAGATGTGTCCGCAATTTGTAGCAAATTAACCTAAAAAATGAGAAACAACCAAAAGCGCAACCTGTGACGGAGCTAGGACTTGGTCTATTTCCCCGACTTGGCAACTTGAGACACGCTTTGGCAATTCGGATTTCAAAATTTGGCCTGCTTTAGCGCTTAAGCGGAGCCTCAGTTTTTTTTCCCGAAAATAATCCGCGTGTTAAGTCAATGGGAGAATTTTTGTAATTTTGGGTGTAAATTTGTGCCTATAATTGTTATATTTCTGCATATAAGATAAATTTATTAATCTATATCTGTACCATAGGGGTAGATCAAAAAGTTAAAAGCAGTAGGGAGCAGAAGGGACCCATCATGCACCAATGAGGGCCAACCAAAAGCGCAACCTGTGACAGAGCAAAAACTAGTCTATTTTCCGAAAAAAATCTGCGTGTTAAGTCAATAGGGAAATTTTTGTAATTTTTGGTAATAGTTTTTTCCTTTAATTGTCATATTTCTGCTTATAAGATAGATTTATTAATTCATATCTGTACCCTAGGGGTAGATCTAAAACTTAAATGGGGTGAGAACAGAAGGGACCCATCATGCACCAATGAGGGCCAACCAAAAGCGCAACCTGTGACGGAGCTGGAACTTGGGTCTATTTCCCAACTTGGCAGCTTGATACGCGCTTTGGCAACTCGGATCTGGCCTGCTTTAGCCCTACTTGAAAGTTGAAGTAAGTAGGCCTAGTCAGTAGTACTAGTACTACTGTACTAATTAGCATTAGCACAGTGCACCCAAGGAATCGGGGCATTAAAATTAAAGAGGAAGATTACGTAGGTAAACCACGGAGACGGATACTCATATCAGTTCGGGCAAAGTCAGAATTCGGAAACGTTGCCGAATTCGACGTTCGTGCGTTCCCGAATTCAGCAACGTTTCCGAATTGGGAAACTTTTAAGTTTCCGAATTCGGCAACCTAATGTTAGCCTATGCTCCGGCATTTCGATACGAGTAACGGCGAGTCGCAACAAGTTTTAAAGTCATCTATAGTCTCTAAACTCACGTTTTATCCAAGGAAAACAAATTTGGTCTGAGCTTTGAAGAAATTTCGGCACATTTTGAAGGTAAGAATCCCAGAAATAAGCAATTTTACGAAAAATTACAACTTTTCTAGCTTCCGACTTAACAGCTTTGCGTCGGTAGCAGGACCATACTAGATTAGCTATACGAGTTACATAAGGGCCAGAGTGCGAGTTACGTAGTAAATTACGTCAGAATAAATTAGGGACCGCCTCAAAAAAAGTTTTTTGGATAGGATCATTGTAGGCCAAGTTAATTTACATGTAATTTTCTGCCATTTGTTCAACTTTAAATTTTTCATTAAACTAGCTACATTCTTATCAAAACGATCATTCTAATAATGTTCTTATGGTTTATTTAGATTCATTTATTGGTTTTTCTTTTTGTTAGGGTTCATTTATATATTTTTTAAGATTTTTTAAATCTTCCAAAATTGTACATTTTGTTGTTGTAAGTTGCATGTTATTGGTTTTGAGATCTTGAAAATAGCTACCTGGCCAACATCTAGGGGATAGATGTTTTGAAATTTGCTTATAATTTTGTTATATAATGACAGTATTATACTGTATTATTTCAGTTAATAGTTCAATGGAAATGTATTTTAAGAATTTATTTATTTATTGCAAGGACTGTAATTTTTTGTTGTGATGGATTAACTACACCATCAAAAGAATTACACATGAAGAAAAACAGGACAAGAGGAAACCTTAAAAGTAATTGTAATGTATTTATTAAATTCAACAGATGGAGCAATACTACACAGCTCTAGAAAATAAGCTGTCGGATGCAAAGCAGTCCAAAGAAAGAGGAGCAAAGAAGAGATTCTGTTATATTGCAAATCCAAGCAACCGCAGGAGCTGTTATCATAAGCGAGGAAAAAGTTTGGTTCTCGCCGTAAGTATTTTAATTTCATGAGTGATAGTATTCCTAGTTTAGTTATACTTATTTATTATTTTATTATTTACTTAGTTATACTTACAGTACTTTCAGGTTCTATATTTTAATCAAATAAACTCACTAAGTTACAGAAACCTTAATGATAAAGAAATATTTAAAAACATATGAATACAAGCCTTGAAACAAAAACTTCCTAAAAGGAGGAAATGTCCTTTCATTGTTTTTGTCATTTACTCTAATTTCTCAATTGGAAATCATTCATGCATCTCCAGATGAACAATTATGACAGGGATTTAATATTCTAAAAAACACTTAATTCCTGCCTCATTCATTCTAACTGACATTCTTTTTAACTGACATTCTTTTAAATCTAACTTCTATCAAATATACCTGATAACAATTAATATAAACTCTTGTTCAAAAATAACAACCTGCTTTTATGGTAATATAGCTAGCTGTTAATCAAATTTATAACTGAGAAGAGAACATGTTAAGTATATTAAAAATATATAAAATCAATTGAAATATATAAAATAAATGTATACAAGTTATACATGAATGTAAATAAACAAAAAAGATCAATTTTGTTCTTTCGAAGGCACAAGAACTTGAACTGCAGACTCACTGCGAAGTCAGTTTAGAGGTAAGGCCCACATGGAATGGTGGAAAAGTTTGGCAATATCACTCCCATACTGAGAAACGTCCGTTGCCACCTGCATCCCAGCCAATTGAAAACATGCCAAGGACCCCAACAAAGAGGCACAACACTGTCCCCCTGTGCACTTCTCCAGCAAAGAGGACCAGCCAATCCTGTAGAATATGTGGGTCAGGAGAGGAGACATCCTTCTGGCTGGGGTGTGGATACACCAACCCCAAAACTCGTCACTATCTTGAAAAAAACTTTCTGACCAAATGTTAAATGAAATTGAAATTCACGTCTCCCAATTCAGAACGGAAAGTTTCCGAATTCGGCAACGGAAGTTCCCGAATTCGGAAACGGAAGTTCCTAAATTCGGAGACGGAAGTTCCCGAATTCGGCAATGTTTTCCTATAATGAATTATACCATTTTATACTCGAGTCTAATTCCTAACTTAGCTACGTAAGTATTTTTAACAGGTATGAAACAATAACACATAACTATATAAAAGGCAGACAAGACCGTTAAACATGACAAAACATAATTTTTCCTACTCTGTTCCGAATTCGGCAACGCGTTGCCGAATTCGGCAACGTTTCCGAATTCTGACTTTGCCCGAACTGATATGTGGCGGGGTATCTTAAAGATATGTCCAGTTCTGCAACCTAATCGAACCTTTGTTAGGTATGTCTGCTGAGAAATATGGCATAGTGCCTAACGTTAAACGACGTTAGGTTTAGGCCCCTATCAGTATCACACTTTACAAATACTCAGCCTGTAAGTAGCCTAGCCTAGTAACGTTAGCGTTAGCCTACGCCTAAAGACTGCCTAACGTTACACAGGTAGCCTACCTATCAAGTTTCCTCGTGTAGTCGCAGCTCCGGCTGAGCGTCGTTCATTCGGTTTTGAGTCTTGTTCGTTCTGACTCGTATTATGATTAGGCCTAGATCGATGGTAACTCATCTTCCATTCTTTTCTCGTGTCTTTCTATAGGATAAATCAGTAAAAAAGTTAACAGCCAAACTGTTTCATACCATCACTCACGTTCGCAACGTTAACGCATAGGCCTATTCGCTAACGACGAAAGCAATCATGGTTTATCGCTTATCTTTTGGTCAGTCAGGACAATTGGTGCGCCGCACTACTTATGTGCCTGGATTTTGAAAATGCGAGGACTTCAGGGGTTTGTCGTTTGTGAAGGGGGGGGGGGAATTAATTAAGACTAGGAAGAAAATGGGGGTGCATTAAAAGTGTGCGGCCCAAAGCCAACGTCGTGGGATCTAGGGGCCCGCGCCGCGCGTAGGGCCCCTGGTGGGGTCCAAGGACGAAGCCCTGGTAGGTGCAGGTGGAGAAGCCTCTGGAAGCTCTGCTGATTTCTTGTTTTGGAGGCCGAAACAAAGCCTCAGGCCCTGACCAAATACCAACATGGTTCTGTAATAAAAACACACGCGGAGGGCAATTATGCAATCCTAACTTATCTCTTCCAAACCCCTGTAGATAACGGTACCAGTGGCGTAGCCAGAAGGGTGACGAGGGGGTCCGATACCGTGAGACATTGTACATGCACCAAGTCTCAACTGTTTCAAAGCTAAACTTACTAACACTTGTATTGCTAAGTAGTTTTTTTTTACTCATAATTTTTACGCTCGGTTGGCGTTCATGTCCTCTTGAAGGATTTTTGCCGACTTAACCGATTCAGATTTATATTCAGATTCCCCCATCCCAATATTCTAATCCGTCGGTTCGGATTGGTGCCGTCGATTCAACAAGCTTTGACATTCCAGATGCTTATTATCTTTTTAGATTTCAAAGGGGCACTTTCTCAGAAAAAGGTTCTTCGGTAATGATATATAAAACATTTGTGAGATTTTGTATGAACTAAAACACACAGAGAGATAGTGGGAGCGAGAGGGAGAAAGGGGGGAGGGGGGAGATGTACACGTGACACAGATCAGGGTTAATTTAAATGTTTGACAACATTTTCACAAGTTTGTATTAAATTATTGAAAACCTTTCTTTTAGACAACCCATATATTTCAAAGCCTATAAACAATACCATGTACAAACGTAAGCAATAAAACATTGTACTTCCACATTGTGCGTTTTCATGATTTTTTGATTTGTCATAGTGTATAGCTCTCTTTGACATGAATTTTGACTTGTATAATACACTATGCATTACTATGCGTTGTGACATACGTTTTTGCCCTTGAAATGTTAATTTTTCGAGAGCTTCCAGGGACTTCGCCCGTGGACCCCTACCGGGGCTTCGCCCTGCACCCCACTAGGGGCCCTTAAGCGGGCCCCTGGATCCCACGCCGACAGGTCGCGCGCTTTGCGCTTTGATTTTGTGTTGTGTACATGGTGTTCTAGCTCTCTTTGACATTGATTTTGACTTATATAATACACCTTACTATGCGTTGTGACATACTTTTTGCCTTGAAATGTCAATTTGGCGAGAGCTTTCAGGGGCTTCGCCCCAGACTCCTACCAGCGCTTCGCCCCTGCAGCCCACAAGGGGCCCTTAGGCCACTAAATATCGTGTCGGTTTAAATACCCCCCCACCCCCCTCCCCTTTCAATATAAAAATCCTTGCTACGCCACTGAACGTTACTATCACAAACAATTGGAAAAAAGCAAACATATGTAGCGTTTTAAAACAAGGTGATCAACATGACCCAACTAATTACAGACCAATCTTTCTTACCTGCGTGTGTAGTAAAATCCTTAAGCATATAATCCACTCACATGTGATGAAATCCCTTGATGAGCATGATATCCTTATTGCTCTCCAACATGGTTTTCGAACAAAAAGATCAACTGAAACCAACTTCTTTTAAATGATATTTCTAAACATATTGACCAAAACAGTACCATTTCTATGGCTATACCCGACTTCTCAAGAGCCTTTGACAAAGTCCCACACCAACGTCTGTTATCCAAACTGTCCTCATATGGCATTGATAAATATCTACTGGCTTGGTTTGTATCCCACCCCCTTCCACCCCCCCCCCTTCCCCTTCCCTTTCCATATGTGAGGTGTATATATATATATATATATATATATATATATATATATATATTTATACATACATATATATATATATAAATATGTATATATATATATATATATATATATATATATATATATATATATATATATATATATATATATATATATATGTATATATATATATATATATATATATATATATATATATATATATATATGTATATATATATATATATATATGTGTGTGTGTATATATATATATATATATTATATATAAATAAATATATATATATATATATATATATATATATATATATATATATACATATATATACATGTATATATATATATATATATATATATATATATATATATATATATATATATATATATATATATATATATATATATATATATATATATATATATATTTATATATATATATATATATATATATATATATATATATATATATATATATATATATATATATATATATATATATATATATATATATATATATATATATATATATATATATATATATATATATATATATATATATATATATATATATATATATATATATATATATATATATATATATATATATATAAGAAAATTGTAGGCAATACAAATTACGAGATAGGGCTTAATCATACCATGGAGCTATTAACTCAGTTAATAGCTCCATGATCATACACATAAACTCATGCTTCTTTGAATATGACTTAATGAAATTATATATCGGTTACTTATGAATATACACGAAATACACTGTACAATTTTCTTTATGCCTAAAACTCCAAAGATATAACACCTATTGATGTGATCCAAGTAAAAACGCCCCTCGTTTTGCCTTTATACGGGGAAGAAGTTGAACTGTTGGAATGCTGTTCTTGATATTTTGTAACTTCGAAATGAATTTACGTGGAAATCTGAAATATAGCGTCAATTTTGATGTTTAAAGGTTGAATCTTCTAGCAATTTGTTCATATAAAACAATTTTGACATATTCCACACCTTTAGAGGGCAAATTTTGTTAAAACGCGAAGTGGAATTATTTGGAAATAAACTGGAAATGCAAACCGCCACAAGCGGTTACTGAAATGCCACAGGCACAGAAAATCAGGATGGAGTTCTGTTGAAGAAGCGAGTTCTGTAATGTTCAAGCACATTGATACACTATCATGTTTGTTCTTGTTCAAGATAAGCTTGGCCGCAAAGTGTTGTACTCTTTGAAGCTTGAATATGGAAGTTTTGGGTAATCCATAGAACAATGTGCAAAAATAATCTAATTGGGAAATTACCAATGAATGCACCAACTGCTCAAGGGATGATCTGGACAAGTGAGAACGTGAGACTTTACACGATACAATGTGTACATGGCAGATTTGCGTTTTTCAGTAATATGTTTATATAAGGGTAAATCAGTATCGAGCCTAACTCCTAGGTATTTGATACAATTACTTTCATGAATATTAACATCATTTAAGGTGATGCCATTGGTAACACATTTCTTCAACTGGAGCGTATTACCAAATTTGATACTTTTAGTTTTGCTATTGTTCAATTTTAGTATGTTTTCATCCATCCAGTTGGAGACAATTTTAGCACAATCTTCAAGGACCCCGATGCACTGCATCTCATCATCAGGATGATTTGAACTCAAAGCATCGTAGTATGAATGATCATCAGCATAACCAACGATGGTTATTTGACGTGTGTTGCCTTTAATGTTAGAAGTGATGTAGTCACGGAGTGTACTTGCATACAGATTGAATGCCACCAGACCTGCACAACTTTCTTGAGGGACAGAGCAAGGAAGATCCATCTCATCAGAAAAGCATCTATCAACCTGAACCTTTATTTTTCTCCCTTTGGAGAATCATGGAACTAATCTAATGCTGAACAATTGATTCCATATTGATTTTGGAGCACACGTAGGAAAACAGTATGGTCGACAGTGTCAAATACAGATGACAGGTCGAGAGCTACTAATGGTGTAACTCTCTGTTTATCCATATTAAAAAGCAAGGCTCGTCTCAGTAAAATACGGTAAAAATGGGGGGGATACTTTATTTTAACGTCACTTCCGGTTGTGGAGGCAAATCCGATCCTCTGTCTGTTTGTACCACACAGTACAGCCAGACACTATAATGTACGTTGTGTGTGCAGAATTACATACACAGCGCATTACGTTACTGTGACAAAAAAATTTTTGTTTTTTCAATGCTTTTTTGTCAGAAAGCGAAAGTGAAATTCTAGTATTATAAATACTACAATGATAGTCACCAAATGAAAATTACTGAGAAAAAAAAGAAGAAGAAGATGAAAGTAAAAAGTCAAAATAAACGTATCTATCGGGGCTTGAACTCACGGCATGATTTGAAAAAAAAATGAATAATGCGATCGCCGCAAGCATCTGGGCTATCTCGGGTGATATTAGTCACGGCGTTTTAAATAATTATATACCTTGCAATACGAGACAACAAGTCGCGCAGCAAAATTTCAATCAATCAAAAAAATTTAAAGGATTTCTAGATATTGTGCACATATGACGATATCGCCTCTTTAAGCAGAAGATCATTTGTTAATCTTATAAGAACCGTTTCGGTACTAAAAGATTTTCGATAAGCACTAATGTAGTCAGGAAGCAAGTTTTTATTCTCAATGTGATCCTCAAGCTGGGTGAGGATTCCCTTTTCCACAATCTTGGACATGAAGGAAAGATTGTTCACAGGTCTGTAGTTTGAAAGAACAAGAATTAAACGAGGTTTTTTTTAACAAAGGGCACACAACTGATGTTTTTCACAGCGATGAAAAGGATCCTGTGGTTAATGAAGTGTTACCAATTAATGTAAGGAGTGGGAGGAGATCTTGTACATGTTTTTATTAACAGACTGACCGGAAATGGATCTGTTTGGCAATTGGTTACTTTAGCATGCTGTATAAGTTTCATAACTTCATCCTCACTTAAGACCTAAATGCTAAAAGCTTGTCAAACATATATATATATAATGCTTGATATATATATATATATATATATATATATATATATATATATATATATATATATATATATATATATATATATATATATATATATATATATATATATATATATATATATATATATATATATATATATATATATATATATATATATATATATATATATATATATATATATATATATATATATATATATATATATATATATATATATATATATATATATATATATATATATATATATATATATATATATATATATATATATATATATATATATATATATATATATATATATATATATATATATATATATATATATATATATATATATATATATATATATATATATATATATATATATATATATATATATATAAGAAAATAGAATACAAGGTATGTCGAATTCCGTCAACAAAGATTTATTGAAATACAACATTTTCGGGCTTCCTAAGCCCTTCTTCAGTGTAGACATGCAACACGAAACTGTTAAGTGAAAACTTAAATAAAACAAATGAAACGCATGACAGATCTCATCTGTCATGCTTTTCATTTGTTATATATTGGGCATGATAATTTTGTGTGTCGTTGTGTACATGCTTATCTTATCAACAGGTGTCATTGATATGCATGGTGAGCATGGATAACGTGAAAGTACTAAGTAATGTAAAACACCATAAACGATTTATCAGATTTATGCTATATGTGGTACACAGATGGATCATGGTCTGTGCGTATGTTCTAATGTTGTGGTAGTGATGTCATAAATGCTAATGAGTAGGTGAGGCTTGCTGACAAATTCTTGAAATAGGATGAATGAGCAATCGTTTTTGCATGATACTTGCTTTGATGATGCTAATTATTGTGCAAATGCTAATGTTGTCAAGATTTGTATTGATCTGCATGATGGATGTGGCTTATGAATAAATATGGAACAAATAGTTTATGATATGCAGTAACATCACAGCTAATACAAATTTTGCAAATCAATCAGATTATGAAATAAAAAGCATCGGATCCACAAAACCTTTTGGTTCTGGTTCAATTTTCTTCCTTTTTCGAAAAATTTGCTTCTTCTATTTTAGGGAAATTTGCTTATTTTTGTAAAATTTCTTTATTTTCGGAGAGGTTTCTTCAATTTCATCATTTTGGCGAAAGTTCATTCATTTTGGGGAAATTTCTTCATATTTCTGCAATGTTTTGTCATATTTGTGAAATTTGCTTTAAATCTCGAGAAATTTCTTTCATTTTCTGCAAAAAAAATAAAAAATTCTTTAATTATTGGGGAATTTTCTTTTTTTTCGAGAATTTTCCATTCATTAATAAAAAATGTAGCTTATTTTCGGAAAATGTTCTTCATTTTTATGAAACTTTAATTTTCTTGAAATGTTGCCAAACTTTTCAATAATGGTACGATCCCACCCCCACCCCTCCTTTCTTCTCCCCCTCTCCCCTCCTTTAATTTTACAAATAGTTTTTGGATGTAAGAGACCCGAATATTTTCTCGGTTTGTTGAGACGAAAATAGAATTTGTCCCCCCCCCCCCTTCCTTCCTTCCTCCTCCATGTCAAATATTTTCGTAGAATCCTACGCTACTGACTTTATGAATTGTGTGGAGATGATATATCCCTTCTGCATGTTTTACCCCCACACCAGATTTCTATTTTTTGTTAAGGCTAGACTATGTGGCGGGGGTGTTTACTTAGGGGACTATGAGTTAGAAGCTCCCCCTTCCGCTCCATGTGAAATATCTTCCACCGTCTATGCATCATATGTATTACTCAGCACAAACGTGAGTGTTTAGTTCCATGTCCCCGTATCCGGTATATCCGCTGTGCTGCGATTTGGGCATGTAAAAACATATTACATTTTTTTTTTTTTTTTTAAATCACTCAGAGTGTACACGCATGCGTGCAATATAGAACAATTAAAAACATATCCCCCTCCGAGGGAACTGCTTTTGTTGCACTAGTATGGCTGAAGATCAAGTTCCAAAATGTAATTGAAGAATTATAATATTAAAATCTACTCAGATAAACATTTGGGGCATTTCTAAACTGGTAGAGGAAAAATATACCTGAAAATAGTGAAAATTCGAATAAAATTGTGAGGTTCACGGGTTAAGCTCTGATAGGAGTCCAGGGCTATTGGGCGAAACCCAGAAGCTCTAAAAATTTCTGAAGATTTTTTATTTTTGATGCCCCAAAATAACGGTCCATGTTATCGGAGCTCAAGACTTTAAACGTGTGTGGGCTGGGTATTTTTCATAATACGTCACAGTTGCCAAATCCGAGAATCAGTATCATGCGGAGTCGAAATTCCGATGGATCAATATCTTGTCGATTCGGGCAGTATTCCCAGTACATGATCGAACCAGTCAGCCTTCCCCCACTTTTTAAAGAAATAACGTTATCAATGGCCCTCACTTTTAAGACATCAGACTGTCAATATGTAGTCCCCCCCCCCCTCCCTCCTCCCTCCCTTCCACCGCTCGAAATTTTGCGAGGCTGGTTATAGGTATACCAGTATACTGTATCCGAAGTTTCACTTCCTTTGCCCGATTAAGATGGTGACCCGATAATCATATTGACAGCATCATTCAGATTCGGGAGGAATTGATTATGATATAGCCGAGTCGGGCATGATTCTTATATATCTCTTAAGTAGTATACATACAACATTTCACACATTTTGCATAGGCGGAGGAAGCGGGAGCACGTGTCCCTCCCCCACTTCTCAAAAGTTTAAAACAGCTTTTCTTCAATTTTCGGTCAATTTTCATTAATTTTCGGGAAATTTCATTCAACATGTTCAATGTTTGTGAAATAACATTCAATCTTTGAGAAATTTCCTTCATTCTCGCGTAACTTTCAGAAATGTTCTTTAATTTTTAGGAAATTTCCTTTACTATTTATAATATCCCTTTCAATTTTTGGGAAATTTAATTCATTCTCGATCCATTTTCGGGAATTTCGTTTATCTAGGCCCGGAGATGTTTTTTCCATTTTTGGTCAGTCTGTCAATTTTCTTTAATTAGCGGCAAATTTCCTTCATTTTAGAGTAATTTTCTTCAATTATAGGTAAATTTTCTTCCATTTTGGGAAAAATTCCTTTAACAGGTTAATGTATGGGATATCTCTTCTTCGATTTACGAAAAATATTCATCAATTGTTGGTAAATTTCCTTCATTGTTCAGAAAATGCCTTTCAATTTTGGGCGATTTTCTTAAATCTCGTGCAGTTTTCTTCAATTTTTGGACAATTTCCTTTATATGAGCGAAATTGTTTCTAGATTTTAATCTTCTTATCGTTTCTTAAATTTTCTGAATTTTTGTCAGTTTGTGTTCATTTTCAGCCAATTTGGGGCATCAAAGACAATCTGACAATAAAACTTCAGAGCTTCCAGGGCTTCGCTCCACGGACCCCTTAAGCGAGACCCTTAAGCGGGACTTCTTACCCTGTGTCCCTACTCTTGCTTCGCACCAGCTAGGACCCCACGATTTGCCATTTACGCTTTGGAAGTTTCTGTTGTTTTTAAGCCATTTTGGCATTTGGGGCATCCAAAACCATAAATCTTTAGACCAAAGCTTCACCATGCACAATTCTTCCCGAATTTTCAGGAGTAATATCTCTTCTGCCTGTTTAGAGATGGTAATCAGATAATGCTTATCTGAGTTTGATGAATTTCAAACATTTTCCTTCAATTTTCCAATTTTGTCAGTTTGTATTAATTTCTCATTCACAAAAATGTACAAGCGCACCCCTCCCTCCCTCCCCTTTCCACCCACCCCTGCTCTGAGCCGTTTTAGATATTGGCTGCAAAAAATGGCAATATTGAAGAAGGCAACGGTTTTGTGTCATTTGCTTTTGTCGGGGATTGTAGCTGCCACTGTTAACAGCTTTTCCTTAGATTGATTTAATGAGGATAATCTTAAATTAATTGACAAGTACCACTGTTGTGGACATAATAAGGCAGTTACATCAAATTGCATCATTCTTAAGATATATCTTCCGAACCAGTCAAGCTC
>JAIGNY010001459.1:1780000-1940000 GCA_020152595.1 Chiridota heheva | reverse complement strand
ATCTTTTAAATGGGCCATAGAGGGCAAAACTTACTATTTGGACCCGGGCCATGACATAAATTGACGTGCTCTCCCCCATCTTCTTTATACAGATTAAAATAAAAGGTGACCCTTTACAGAGATAAAAAAGTATTATTTGAAATATCAAAATAAATCTAAATTCCCTTATCAAGTTATTATTTTTGATCTTTTTATTGACAGATTGAAGAAAATAAGACAAACATCAAACAAAATACCACAAATTTCACTCGTGGAGCGCCTTTAATTTTGGTTCTGCCACAGACTCGCTGATAAATGAGTTTGAATTTGGGCCATCTGGTCTAATTTATACTGATACCGAGTTACATTCAATCTCAGCAATAAAATGATGGTACCCTCAATGGTATGCTAAGGACCCCTCATTTGTTTTTCATATGATTTTAGACATTCAAAATATTCCAGTTCATGACAATTACAATTGGCTAATCATGATCTTTAAATCTAAATCCTTCCGGTTTTAATAATTATCCAGTTTTTTTTTTTTTTTGTGTGCAGATTTTTGATATAAATTTGTTCCATTTTACCAAATTTTGCACCAAAATATCTTGAATATTTGAAGCTATAAATCAAAAAAATAAAATAAAAGAAAAATGGGTGACCAGTAAATTTCAGACCAATACAAATTTCTGTAGGGTGGGGAGGGGAGGGGGCACAGGGCAGAGTGTACCCTACAAAGCTATACTGATGTGCTACATGCTTTAAAATACGAGTTGGGAAGTGTCCCTTAGACCTGTTTGAAGATAATCAATTATCTTCCGCCGCCTCTGTACGTCACGCATGTCAGGAAGCGTTGTAGAGCGGTCATCACGGTCCTCCGTGGGCTTGGCGGTCGCCCGCGGGCTTGGCGGTCGCCCGCGGGCTTGGCGGTCGCCCTCGGGCTTGGCGGTCGCCCGCGGGCTTGGCGGTCGCCCGAGGGCTTGGCGGTCGCCCTCGGGCTTGGCGGTCGCCAGCGGCTTGGCGGTCGCCAGCGGGCTTAGCGGTCGCCAGCGGGCTTAGCGGTCGCCAGCGGCTTGGCGTCGCCGCGGGCTTGCGGTCGCCAGCGGCTTAGCGGTCGCCGCGGGCTTGGCGGTCGCCCTCGGGCTTACGGTCGCCAGCTGGCTTGGCGGTCGCCCGCGGGCTTGGCGGTCGCCCGCGGGCTTGGCGGTCGCCCGCGGGCTTGGCGGTCGCCCGCGTGCTTGGCGGTCGCCCGTGCGCTTCACGGAGGGCCGTTTGACAGAAGAGATCATTAATGGAAATGGCATCTAGGTCATATCCGTGGTGTCAGTGAGGACTTGAGGGGGATATATCCCCATGTCCGTGACATCTAGCCGGGAAGCCCCCCACCCTCCCCTGTTTGAAAGTAACATATTTTTTGGAATTTTAGCCCCCTGCCGCGAGAAGCCTAAATCCCCATCGGGCAAATCCTGGCAACACCCCTGGTCTTATTCACCATATCTTAGAGACATAGGAGTATGGGCCAAACATTTGGTGACAAGATGTGCATGGCTTTAAATGCCCACATGAAAGTGTTGTTCATGCGAAGTTATGTCAATTTTCACTCATTTCTTTTAAAGAAAATTGGCAAACGCCTGCAAATTATGTGGATGATCAATTTTTCCTTTCATGATCTCAAACATTTTTCAGAAGCAGGGTACAGAGAGGATAATGTTGGGAATACAATTAAGGTCTTAGACAGCAAGACTTTTTGCAATTTTGGATACTGCAACCAAGCACCATCTGTTACCAAAATTTGTAAGGGAAAAGTCAGAAATGTTGAGTAAAAAGTATGATATTTTGAAGAAAAACAAGGGTTTCTGAGTGAGGGGTTATGGTTTAAAGATACTAGAGCTGAAAGATATAATACTAGAACTGGGAGATAGATATGATCTAGGGTGGTTGAAAAACTAGAGCGGGAAATAGATATGATATAGGGTGGTTGAGATACTAGAACTGAAAGATAGATATGATCTAGGGTGGTTGATATACTAGAGCTGGGAGATAGATATGATCTAGGGTGGTTGAGATACTAGAGCGGGAGATAGATATGATATAGGGTGGTTGAGATACTAGAGCTGAAAGATAGATATGATCTAGGGTGGTTGAGATACTAGAGCTGGGAGATAGATATAATCTAGGGTGGTTGAGATACTAGGGCTGAAAAATAAATATGATCTAGGGTGGTTGAGATACTAGAGCTGAAAGATAGATATGATCTAGGGTGGTTGAGATAATAGAGCTGAAAAATAAATATGATCTAGGGTGGTTGAGATACTAGAGCTGAAAGATAGATATGATCTAGGGTGGTTGAGATACTAGAACTGGGAGATAGATATAATTTAGGGTGGTTGAGATACTAGGGCTGAAAAATAAATATGATCTAGGGTGGTTGAGATACTAGAGCTGAAAGATAGATATGATCTAGGGTGGTTGAGATACTAGAGCTGGGAGATAGATATGATCTAGGGTGGTTGAGATACTAGAGCTGGGAGATAGATACGATCTAGGGTGGTTGAGATACTAGAGCTGGGAGATAGATATGATCTAGGGTGGTTGAGATACTAGAGCTGGGAGATAGATATGATCCAGGGTGGTTGAGATAATAGAGCTGGGAGATAAGATATACATCTAGGGTGGTTGAGAGATTATGATAAAAGAAATCTACAAAGGACTACTTAAGGGGCAAATCATTGGTGTAACGGCCACTTTGATAATAATATTACTGTACCAATTGATTTGCAAATGAAAGGGGAACAACCACAAGTGAAAATTATTACTCATATGATCACTCATTGGAGAGCCATTTATCAATAACCAAATATATTATCAGATATCTCTATGGCAAAGTACAATGGTTACTTTTTATACAATACCGTCTAGAGGGTTCATCACATGACAAATTTCAATTTAGTACCATGCAAAACATCGCATAGGGAGGGATGGATGCTTGGCATCGGGGAGGGAGGGAAGGATGTTATCAAGGAGTAACGAATGGATGGCATTAGAGGCCCGGAGATAGATTTCATACTTTGCTACAGTAATTGCAACTGGTGCCTATTAGATGTATGCCATTTGATATCATTTGATGTCATTTTCATTTTTTATATCATTTGATAAATAAGCATTATTCAAAAGTGAATAAATGAGATATCGTGTTTACAAGCAAAGCGTCACACCCGTACACACACCCATACCCACACCAACACCACTGCATAGGTTCCCGATGCTGATAGCATCAGAACCAAAAATGAAAACAAAGATATGATACTCTAAGTAAACTTCCCTAAAGCTTAGCTTGTTATCAATTTTTTTCTCACTGTAAGTTACAGGATAAGTAACTGCTTACTTCCTCCAAGTAGAGCACTCCCCCTGCAGCTTCGAATAGTCTAGCATGCTGTCATTCAGACAGCTCTAGTTTAATGTTTATCATTCCTTCACATGTTTGAAAAATTAAAAATGATTTTTTTTTTTTTTTGCAGTCTGATCAATTGATTTGACTAGAGCATTGATGGGAATATATTATATAATGATAATATTTTACTTTATTTCTAAAGTTATTTCACATTGTTGGTTAATTTTACACATGGGAGTCATTTCAAAGTGAATCACTTGAAATTAAAGATTTTTTGCTGTAAGCTGTGAAGGTATATTAATGTAAATGATTGTAAAGTGTCCTATAATTAAATTCTTACATCCACCCCCCACCAATGCCATCCACCCCTTTCTCCTTCTCCAATGCATCCACCCATCTCTCACCGATGTTATCCATCCCTCCCTCCCTGATGCTACCCATCCCTCCTTCCCTGATGTTATCCATCCCTCCCTCCCTGATGCCTCCCCAATGCCATCCATCCATTCCTCCCCGATAAGATCAATCCCTCCCTCCCCAATGCTATCCATCCTTTCCCAAAGCCATCCATCCCTCCCGCCCTGATGCTATCCTTCCCACCCTCCGATCGATGCCATCATTCTCCCCTGTTGATGCCATCTATCCCCTCGTCCCTAATGCCATCCACCCCTTTCCTCCCTGATGCCATTCATCCATTCCTTCCGGAAGCCATCCATCTCTTCCCTCCCCGAAGCTATCCATCCATCCTTCCATTGTCATCCATCCCTCCCTACCCGATGCCATTCATCCATCATTCTCCTCCTTTGATGCCATCTATCTCTCCCTCCCTAATGCCATCTAATCCTCCCTCCCTGATGCCATCTATTCCTCCCTCCCTGATGCCATCTATTCCTCCCTCCCTGATGCCATCTATCCCTCCCTCCCCAATGCTATCCCTCCAATATGTAATTACCATCTAACATGTCATTGTTTAAGATCCTTATATTCAAGTTCTAAATTGCCAATTTTAATAGTGCAATGAACACTTCTGAAATTAGTCAATGAAGCACATCTCATTGTTGAATGAATTCCTGATTAAATAACTGGCCACCTGTATTACATTGGTAGAAGTTATTTGTGTACTTGGAAGAATGAAAAGAGTAATCAATGGTCTACAGTATGTCCCTTTTTTAAAGTAAATTGCATACTATGTTTGTTTGTTTGTGCTCATACATAAATAAAAGTCAGTTCATATAACAACTCTATGCAAATTAGCAGTCAAGTTAAATAATTAAGGTGGAGTCTAATAATTTCCACTAAAAAAACTTAGAAACAATATTTCAGATATTTTAAAAGTTTTCAGATCTTTGCAAGCTATTTGATATTTTGGTTACCATCTATGACACTGCAAATTTTAATTCAGACATTATGCATTCTATATATTTATTCCACTTTAAAATAATGTACATTTTCAAATGACGACAAGCTTTTTATAGACCTTGCTCCCCCAAAACTTTATTCAACACAGAGTCAGACGCGGACGCCAAGGTGAGTAGAATAGCTCCTACTATTCTTTAAATAGTCGAGCTAAAAATGTCTTCCTAATGCAGTACATACATGTGTTAATGATGTTAAGGGCTTCCCATGGTGTGGGGGTGGGATTCATGTGTGAGTGGGGGAGGAAGTGATATGCATAGAATGTCCGTCTTGTGAGTATATAGACCATTAACTTTTACTGTATGATCACTGAATTTTTAAGCAAATTATGCGAAGCAAATCACAAAAGGTCACAATTGTTTCCTGATATATTAACTTTTTCAACGATATTTTTTGCATTTGAACAAACAGCTGAATGCATTTGAAAAAATAACATTTAAGTTTTGCTGGATCAATTTTTTCCCCATTCTAAATAACTTTAAAATGTATACTCCCTCCCCTGCTCCCTAAGCATTGGAATTTAAGTTGATAAGATTTGAATTCTTAATAGTACTGGAATATTTTATTCATAATTAATTTCTTTCAATCTAATGTGAAAGAGATACTTAAAATTGAGAAGTAAATGTATGTTCAGAGAAGTACCAAGTATTATGTTAATTAGTGCAATATATTGCATTGGTGGGGATATCTGGACAGTAAAGATGTGACATGTGAGGGTGGTACTAATTCACACACCATGGACTGCCTACTAAGATGTCCCCTACTAAGATGTCCCCTGCTGGATGTGAAGCTGCAGATCTAGTGCCAAGGATTGTGCTCAGCTTTGGCTGAAACACAACATCTAGTGTGTGTGGACACAATAGGAAGAATTGCCAAGTTGGTATCACTGGAATTGACTGAATGTCTTTAATCTTTCAAAGAAATTACCAATAAGTTTAAAAAACATTAACTTCTATATCAGTTAAATAGGACAAACCCTTCTAGCTATATGAACATATAGGACAAACCCTTCTAGTTATATAAACCTATAGGACAAACCCTTCTAATTATATGAACCTATAAGACAAACACTTCTAGTTATATGAACCTATAGGACACACACTTCTAGTTATATGAACCTATAGGACAAACCCTTCTAGTTATATGAACCTATAGGACAAACACTTCTAGTTATATGAACCTATAGGACAAACACTTCCAGTTATATGAAGCTATAGGACAAACACTTCTACATGTAGTTATATGAACCTATAGGACAAATACTTCCAGTTATATGAACCTATAGGACAAACACTTCTAGTTATATGAACCTATAGGACAAACACTTCTAGTTATATGAACCTATAGGACAAACACTTCCAGTTATGTGAACCTATAGGACAAACACTTCTACATGTAGTTATATGAACCTATAGGACAAACACTTCCAGTTATATGAAGCTATAGGACAAACACTTCCAGTTATGTGAACCTATAGGACAAATACTTCCAGTTATATGAACCTATAGGACAAACACTTCTAGTTATATGAACCTATAGGACAAACACTTCTAGTTATATGAACCTATAGGACAAACACTTCTAGTTATATGAACCTATAGGACAAACACTTCTACATGTAGTTATATGAACCTATAGGACAAACACTTCCAGTTATATGAACCTATAGGACAAACACTTTCAGTTATATGAACCTATAGGACAAACCCTTCTAGTTATATGAACCTATAGGACACACACTTCTAGTTATATGAAGCTATAGGACAAACACTTTCAGTTATATGAACCTATAGGACAAACACTTCCAGTTATATGAACCTATAGGACAAACACTTTCAGTTATGTGAACCTATAGGACAAACCCTTCTAGTTATATGAACCTATAGGACACACACTTCTAGTTATATGAAGCTATAGGACAAACACTTCCAGTTATGTGAACCTATAGGACAAACCCTTCTAGTTATATGAACCTATAGGACAAACACTTCTAGTTATATGAACCTATAGCTTAAAGTTAAACCTATATCAAGTTTTACATAATATTAATTTTCACTGTGATGGCAGAAAAGGGATAAAACCAGAAAATTTGCTAAAAGCTGTGAGTAAAATCACCCCTTTAAAAACATTTATTGAAAAAATAAAAATGTCTGCAAAATTCTCATGTAGAAGTGATGCATCCTATTATGCGCACAATCTCTATAAACCATGGCATAGCCTACCCGACCTGCATTATAGCCAGCTCGGGTAGAAATTATGTATGATGGTTGGCTCAAATGTTATCCTCTACGTGCTTTAGACTATATTGCCTAAATAACCTAATTTACCTAGGGCAGAAACTACTCTTGGACAGAAACCATTGCAACACTAAGTATGCAAAAATTGTGTACTGCTTTTTATTAATATATTTTGTATTTTGAATTATTCAACATCCATACATCATATATAATGGCACTTTTGCTTAGTAATTCCATATTCTATCATTTTAATAAGTATGTGTTTTATTCTTAGGACATTTGTTTAATCCCCCCCCCTCCTCACCCCCCCAGGCTAATTTACAGAAAATCCAACATTGGAAAAAGGAAGGGGTTGTGGAGTTAACAATCAAAAAAGAAAACAATTAAGAATCACAACACTAAATATTAGCTCATTGTGGTACTAAACTGTTTTAACAGTTTTAAATATTTAGCTAATTGTGGCGCTGAACTGTTTCAAGTTTAAAATATTAGCTCATTGCGGTGCTAAACTGTTCCAACAGTTTTGAATATTGAGCTCATTGCGGCGCTGAAGTGTTTTAACAGTTTTAACTATTTAGCTCATTGCGGCGCTGAACTGTTTCAACAGTTTTAAATATTTAGCTCATTGCGGCGCTGAACTGTTCCAACAGTTTTAAATATTAGCTCCTTGCGGAGCTGAACTGTTTCAACATTTTTTTTAGCTCATTGTGGCGCTATACTATTCCAAAAGTTTGAAATATCAGCTCATTTCAATGCCGAACTGTCCAAGATTGTTAAACACACTTACTTCAGTTTGTTTCCAGTTGCAGGGTTAAAAATCGGAGAGAAACAACAACAATAAATGTTCAAAATTTGGAAGGAAAAAAACAAAAGACTAACAATTTTTTCTGTTTAAAAAAATAATTGTGAAACGCTCTGAGCACTACATGAAATGCCGGCGCATGTGCGTTAACAAATGAAATGTATGACGTGGCACAATTAGCGTGCACAAAATTTGGCGTAGCTTACGCTCTTGGCGTGAGGGTACCGTGTCATATGCTGGTGGCGCGAGCATACATATACCACGTTAGATTTACAACGCTCCATTGTTACAAGCTAATACTATGCAGGCACTCTAATATACTTATGTACGTATACACATACTCGTACATGATCAAAAAACAAACACGTTAAAGGGTATATGTTTCCTTTAGCAAATCAACAAATGTTACCCCATTACCTGCACTTTGCAAGTGTTGAAGTCGACAATCGCCAATATATATTTTCGTTGTTTTGCTGACTCTAAAGCCTCGTTGCAAATTGTGCAGTCGGTCATGATTAATTGAAGTGTTCTAAACTTAACCTATTTAGTTCAATGGTCTCTTCATGGAATGATTTTGTGCATCAATTCCAACAAGCCAAAAATGCCCGTGAAATTTTCTCGCCCGAGTTGCTCTAACTTGTGTACACCCGTGTTACCTGGCGTACACAATTCAGTTCTACGCAGGTATTTTACTGTAAAAGACCACCGGGCCAAAACTTCCAGAAAATAAAGTTTTTTGATACATTTCTAGCAATAAGTTTTACTCAGTGATATCATTATTTGATTCGAAAACATCTCCTCAATAACGAAGACTAAATTTGTTGTGTTTACAAGGTAAGGAGTGAAGTTGGTAGTCATCAGAAGTAAAAGTTTGTTGTTTCGGTGATGTTGCATAATATTGGAACAGCTTTGTATTAAGGTGTAGGCTAACTAGATCTGTACATGCACATGTCATTCAATTCTTGAATTAGCCATAGCAAACATTCAGGAGTTTGGGTTATTTAATCAACTACTACCACTGTTTCTAACTCTCATAAAAGCAAAAATAGCATTCGATTTCATTTCAAGACAAAAATATTCATTATCTTCTATCCTGAGTATAATACATTTCTGTAACTTAAATAATAACATAATCCAGACTTTGACTTTTTTCACCTGAAACCATAAGATACCTACAGCTTTTCTGCTCTCAGCTGCCAATAAGCAAATAAAGAAAGATTTCTCAGTTCATAAAGCATGATGATCTAGTTGTCTTATAAAGAAGTTATCTGATCTATACATATAATGTAATTCCTGAATTAACTATAGCAAGCAATTAAGCTGTTGAGAGGTTATTTACTCCCACCACTTCTAATTCTCAATGAAAATATGTTTACAAAAATGTTACAATTCATTTTAAAACACAAATGTTCATCATCCTGTTTCCTGAGTATAATAGTAAAATAAGACATCTGCAACTTACATAAAAACATAATCAAGATTTTATTTGCTACACCTTTTCACTCTCATCTGTCACTATCCATATAATAGAAGATTTTCAAGTCCATAATTCACTACGCATGATGATCTAGTTGGCTTACGAGGACTATTCTTACTCATCCTTTATGTAGCAACACCATCTTATCATCAGTCCTTCTCTGATGTACCAGATTGAATTACATCATTAGAAAGATATCAACAGTGTTAAACATATATGGACAGGTAGAGGCAACATTGGCTAAATTGATTTTAAGTCCACTTAAACACGTAAAGAAAGCAACAAATTTCATCCAAATTGGTTTATAATCCGCCATTTTACACCTATTTGAAGACTTTTGTACTACAGTAAGATGCCAATTTTTGTGTCTCTTGTGATGTATGGAAACATACTGTACTCTCTATTTTCTTATGTAAATGCATTGTATTTCAACTTTCTGCCATATCTCTTTGAAACAGCGAAGACAATTCTAATGAAAAGGATTTGATCTTTAACATACCTTTAACCAACTGCAAGCTGAAATTAAGGGATATAAAGAAAAACAAAAGCATTTTTAGGTGTTTTCTTGTTCGTACATCACATTTTTTTAACATATTAAAGAGAAAGTCAAACTTTGATTACTAAATTTGATTTCTCATAATTTGAAAACTACATATTCTATATTTAAAAATAAAAGACTATTAAAATTGATTGCTCTTTACTGTCAGTGGTTGCTCTTTACTGTCAGTGTGTGCTCTTTACTGTCAATGGTTGCTCTTTACTGTCAGTGGTTGCTCTTTACTGTCCGTGGTTGTTCTTTACTGTCAGTGGTTGCTCTTTACTGTCAGTGGTTGCTCTTTACTGTCAGTGGTTGCTCTTTACTGTCAGTGGTTGTTCTTTCCTGTCAGTGGTTGCTCTTTACTGTCAGTGGTTGTTCTTTACTGTCAGTGGTTGTTCTTTAGTGTCAGTGGTTGCTCTTTACTGTCAGTGGTTGCTCTTTACTGTCAGTGGTTGCTCTTTACTGCCAGTGGTTGCTCTTTACTGCCAGTGGTTGCTCTTTACTGTCAGTGGTTGCTTTTTACTGTCAGTGGTTGTTCTTTACTGTCAGTGGTTGCTCTTTACTGTCAGTAGTTGCTCTTTACTGTCAGTGGTTGTTCTTTACTGTCAGTGGTTGCTCTTTACTGTCCGTGGTTGCTCTTTACTGTCAGTGGTTGCTCTTTACTGTCCGTGGTTGCTCTTTACTGTCAGTGGTTGCTCTTTACTGTCAGTGGTTAAACTGAAAACGTTTGTACATGTCCATAGACTTTTAACGTTTGTGCACTCCACAATGGAACCGACCTAATAAACTTCAGAACTGGGTTGTTTTCACAAGGTAATTTATCCATCTGTGGTTTATCAGTGAATACACTGACAGAGATAGAGCACATCCACCAACTTAAAGAAGCACTAGACCAAAAAGTGTGGGCATTTTTAGTGGATCCCCCCCCCCCCCCCACTCAAAACCAAATGCTTATCTAACATGCAACGGTATAGCAATTTTCTGGTTAATATGAATATTGAGGTGATCTTTGCCCTCACATCACCTGTGGGCTATGGAGGCATGAAATTTGCCTTCAAGCATTGTCCATATAGATAACTCAGCATTTCTAAAGGGAAAATCCTTTATTTGTGATCTATTTGAATTTAAAACATTGAATTTTTGTTTTTAGTCACTTAAATGTGTTACTGCCCTCAATACAATAGGCATAAATTGTGCACAATGATGTTAAAACTTCTAAACTCACCCCTTCCCCCCCCCCCCCCTCCCACAAGCAGTTGTGATGTAACTTACACATACTAAATTGGACAATATGGTTCTTCAATAGAGCAACCACTAGATGGTGATTGAGGGGAAGACAAGGACACAAATAATTTCCTGAAAAAAATATAAAAAACATTTTCAATCATGAAGTCTTATAGATCCCCTTGGACCCTAATAATGTATACATTTGTAGGTCACAACATCTGAATTTTCTAGTTTGCTCATTTGATCAGCTACAACAGCCACATATTTCAGATTGACAAAAGAGTTCACCAAAACGTTTTCTTAATTCCCCCCTCCAAAAAATAAATCATGACCCAAATCTCCTTCCCACCAGCTAGATTATCACGAACATGTCATCATTCTGAACCATGTGACCTATCATTTTCTTCTACTTTCTTATAATGATCATCTAACACAGCTTCCTTTCTCCTTTGATTGTTGTACATGACTGTTATCACATATATTATTCCCAGTAGAACCTTTATTACTGGCCTCCTGTTCATGCCCATCTTGAAATTCCTCCTCTTCACCATCATCTGCACTTTCCTCTATAGATCCATTATCTTCCTCAATGCCTAACATTTTCTTCTTCCTTCTGAAGCTCATCCCCCGCAGCTTTCATATCCTACTCTTGCTGTTCTGCGTGACTCACAGATATTATCCTTAAAGTACTGGCATCCCTTTCAATTCTTCTTACAGTCTACAGGACTTAAAAATGTATACACTCTACACAAGTTTACTGATTTGATCAGCAAAAAAATGAAAATTGACAGATGAAGTTCACCAATATTGTTCTCTTTAAACCCCTCACTCACAAATCATGAACAAAGCTCCCCAGCTTACCAGCTACGTAATCATGAACATGTCATCATTCTGAATCATGTGACCTATCATTTTCTTCCACCTTCTAAGGATCATCCACCACAGCTTCACTTTTCTCCCCTTAATGCTCTGTGTGAGTTTTATCACAAAAGTTATTCCCAGTAAACCTTTATCACTGCAGGGAGCAATTTGTTTGGATTCGCATCGCAATTTGCGATGCAAAAATTGTGCATAAGGTCGTTAAGCGATTCATTCCCCTACCTTGCTTAGCAAAAATGCGATATGCTACAATAAATTCCCTAGCTGAATAAAGTTTTCAGCCTTTGAAATAATAAAAAAAAATATCAAAAAATCCTTTTTGAATGAGAATCATAAATTTGCAGTAATCACCTATGAATAGGTTGAATGAGAATCATAAATGCGCAGTAATCACCTATGAATGGGTTGAATGAGAATCATAAATGCGCAGTAATCACCTATGAATGGAAATATTTGCACTTTGATTGTCGAAATTTGAGTAACTTATGAAATGCACCACAGATTCTGCAGCAGTAAATAGTGAAAGTTGAAACCATCAATAGGCCATAATGTAAGGATTTAAATCCCACTTAATCAAGGCCAGATTTACAAGCTGTTAAATCGACCAAAAATCGCAGGGTTAAAATACTTGAATCGTGATAATCAGTACATTTACATGTAAATATTACCTGATGAGTCAAATAAATTTTGCAAGAAAGAAAAAATATTGCAAAATAAACAAACAGAAAAGGTTTTAATAGAGCTGAAACTCTGCATGCTTTGCAAAAAAAAAAAAGGTGCCATTTTGAGAGAACTGATATGATCAGAACTTCCATAGTGGTGGCGTAGTTTTAAAATGTTTAACGGCGAAGTATTATAGTATGTAAGATCCTCACAATGAAAGCACTAGCGCGTACGGAAAAAAGTTACACAATGTTGAGTTGATTAAATGACATTGAAAGGAAGTTATCTGTTCTTTCTAAACTGAATTTCCATAAAAATGATAGTTTATCCTGTAGAAGTAAACTTTTTATGATTTGGAAAGCAAAATTCCAGTGTCTATTTGGGCAATGGAGTCAATACTTTTGCTATACTGGTTGCGCAAGTTTTTTTACTTAATAGCGGTAAAACTGAAAACTGCATTGAAAAGTACCATTTGAAGCATATTAAAACAAAGAGTAAAACAAAATCAATAAGGCCTATATATGAATCATTGTTGCTAGTCAATTTTAATGTATTGGTAATCAATTTTAATGTATTGGTAATCAATTTTAATGTATTGGTAATCAATTTTAATGTATTGGTAATCAATTTTAATGTATTGGTAATCAATTTTAATGTAATGGTAATCATTTTTATGAAATGAGTAGCAAAACTGCAAATCAAATTTTTACAAACAAATTGCTCCCTGTACTGGTACACCTTTCAATTTCTTCTTACTTTACATGACTGAAAAAAGTATACACTCTGTACAAGTTTACTGATTTGATCAGTAAAAAATTAAAATTTCAGATAGATTGAGTTTACCAAAATATTCTCTTTATCACCCCCACCCACAAATCTTAAACAAAAATTCCCCACCTTCCCACCAGCTAGATCATCATGAGCATGTTATCATTCTGGATCATGTGACCTATCATTTTCTTCCTCCTTCTGACGATCATCCACCAAAACTTCTTCATTCTCTTTTTGTTGCTCTGCATGAGTTTTATCGCAGATATTATTTCCAGTAGAACCTTTATTACTGGCCTCCCCTTCATGCTTGTCTTGACAATCCTCCTCCACCTCCTTTTCCTCCTCCTCATCATCATCAATTTCCTCTTCAGACCCATTCTCTTCCTCAAAGCCAATCTTCTCCTCCTCCCCATCTGCCTCCTCAAACCCATCTTCATTATTGATGTCATGGGGATGTCCCTCCTCATCCTCTTCCCCATCCACCCCCTCAAACCTATCCTCATCACTGACGTCATCTTCCTCATCCACATCATCCCCTTCCCCATCTACCCCCTCAATCCCATCTTCATCGCTGACGTCTTGAAGATGTCTCTCCCCATCACAAACGACCTCAGTTTTCTCCCCATTCAAGCTGGCAAGTTTCTTCCTTTCTCTCTTGATCTGCTCCCTATCACGTTCCACTATCTTTTCCGGTGCTTTGAGTTGTTTCCTTTTAATTTCAATATCTTTTACTTCATTTTCTTCTGGGTCGTCTTTTGCTTCATTGTCACCTGTAATGCAAAGTATGAATTGTAAGATATGCAAATTTCGATACAACATAAGCATAGACAGAGAATTATATGATATACTGGCCCATAGCAAGCCTGGAAAGCAATCTACAATGTATGTTGATTATTTCAACTTCACATATGGGCATGTGCAAAAATGACAGGAGAAAAAAATGCCTTTTTAGTAAGAAAGGAATTAGTATATTTCTCCCCCAGACTTTTTTTTTTATTACCATTATATAACCAGAGGCAGAAATCCCTCGTAGTTCCGGAGCTACTGTAACTTTGGATTGGCTGCATTTATTATTTTTGTTATTGTAGTTCTTTTAAGTGTTGTGCTCTTACATGTTTAGTTATTTATCACTGGAACGTGTAGTTTTTGTATATTTTGTTTCTTGTTTTAGTGTTACAGTTATTTCTGCCTTCTCTTTAATATTCATGACATCAGCACCAAAACAATAGGAATCATCTAGAGTACATCAGACCACATCCATATACCAAGTATGACATAAATCCACCTTAATGATCTTGAAATATTGTGTTTACAAGCTTGTTAACCAAATTTTACATTTAGCCCCACCTACTAATTAATATCCATGACATCAACATCAAAAACAATAGGGATCATCTACAGACCACGACACATCCATATACCAAGTATGACATACATCCACTAAATGATTCTTGAGATATCATGTTTACAAGCTTGTTACCAAAATTTTATATTAAGCCTGCCTACTAATTAATATTCATGACATCATCACCAAAAACAAAGGGATCATCTACAGACCACAACACATCCATATACCAATATACATTAACAGTGGTAGGAAAGTGATTATAAACATTAATAGTGGTAGGAAAGTGATTATAAACATCAACAGTGGTAGGAAAGTTAATATAAACATCAACAGTGGTAGGAAAGTGAACATAAACATTAACAGTGGTAGGAAAGTTAATATAAACATTAACAGTGGTAGGAAAGTGAATATAAACATTAACAGTAGTTTCGGGCCTCTATCCTACAAATCAGACATGCATGGAACCGTTGGGCCCTCTATCCTACAAATCAGACATGCATGGAAGCCGTGTGCCCTCTATCCTACAAATCAGACGTGCATGGAACCGTTGTGCCCTCTATCCTACAAATCAGACATGCATGGAACCGTTGTGCCCCCTATCCTACAAATCAGACATGCCTGGGACCATTGTGCCCTCTATCCTACAAATCAGACATGCCTGGGACCGTTGTGCCCTCTATCCTACAAATCAGACATGCCTGGGACCATCAAAAAAGACATCACCTGGGCCTGAACACCTAACTAATCCTTTAAAGGAATATTCATTTTCAGTTATATAAAAGAAGACTATTAACCCTTACTCTACCAAGCGGCGAAAATATTGCCGTTTTCAAACTACTTTTTTCCAAAAATAAAATCAGGATTTACCAAAATCCTAGGGGTGCAAATAGTTTTATTGCAACGATCTCAGAATAATCTTTCATAGAATTGTATTTTTTTGAGAAGGGAAGGGGGGAGGGGGAGGGAAGTCTATACTCACTTTCTTTCTGCAAATTTTATCCAAACATTCAGAAATTTAACTTTTTGTTAAAAATGTCCAGAAAAATGCATATTTTTGAAAAATTTACAAAAATTGCTTAGAAAATGAATTTGGATATTTTCTTTTTATATATAATATGTTGACAGGTCATATTGTCCAAATCCAATCACATTTTGCTTATATCTGGTCATTATTTTTAAATTATTTGTAAAATATGTAAAATTTTGTGATTTTTGGTAATTTATTGACCCTTTTTGGTAAAAAATCATGTGATCCACCGCTATATTGTAAAGAAAAGTTTCAAACACCATTCTGTAGCGAAAACACGTACTTTCACATGGATTGCTGCAATTAAAGACATACCCCCTCGATCGTTGCTAAAACGTTATATAGCTACATCACTCGAGCTATTTCTATATTTTTTGACATTTACGTTGAGAAGACAGAAGAATGTGTATCCCGAATCTTGTTTGAAAGTGAAACTGAGGATTAGGAAATGTCAGAAGGTTATCGCTAGTGATGGAGATCTTTCAGTACCTGGACCCAAGCCAGAAAAGGCCTAAAGATGATCAGAACCAAGTAAAATAATTTCTTCAAATTTCTAAAATCGTGAGTGCATTTTTCAAACTTCATGCTTACTAACGTTACTCGTTAGGCTTAAAGATAGGCATAGCTAATACTACTTCCGATCCGTTCAAAATTAAGCAAAAACAGTGTAATTTAGCTGGAATTATTTACTTGTAAGGATTATAAACAAGTAAATGGGTCACTAAAATCTGACGTGATTAACATGAATTGTCTTTATTATAGTAATTTTGGATAAAACTACAGATCAATCTTCAATTTGTGGTGCAGCAGTGTCCATATACCTATTTCGCAAATTCTCGATTCCATGTTGTGAGGTTGTGGTGCAGTGGAGTAAGATTAAAATTCTAAGGGGAAAGGGTCCCATGTTGTAAGAAAGAGACACATGTTGGGGCAAGAGACCAATAGTGGGGGCCAAGCAGTCTCATGGTGGGGGCCAAGCTGTCCCATGTAGGGGAAAATTATTTTTTTTGAAGCAATTTGGATCCTGGAAGAGGGCCATATTTTTTTTTTTTTTTTTTTGGGGAGAATGGTATTTTCTCTGGTTTCCCCTCCCAATATAAATAAGCCAGAAGCCCCACCCCACCTCCAACCCTGTATTTCCTTGGAAACAGTTGAAATTGTATTTCTCTTAAGGATTTTCCTGTATTTGGACAAATTTGTTGACATTTCATATGCGGTACCAACTGTCACTGAAGGATACCAAGTTTGGCAACGTCAACATGATTACTGATACTCTGAACCATTTTTGAGTACCTTTTCACCAAGAATTCCTACAGGAATCAACAAAAGTAAGTTTCTACATGACTTTCAGTATATCCTGAATAAATATAAGTATTTTCAAAGCTTCCAATAGCTGAAATTGGCTCATAAACTAAACATTTCAAGCCTGTGCATAATAAATGAAGTAAATTTGCATATCATTTGCATAACATTTTTATTGAAATATTGGTGTAAACATTTCCTTTTTATATTATAATAGTTTTGTGCATCATAGACAGGAACAATGCATGTTTATAGGAAAGTATAGTGCCAAATCCTATCAGATAGATCATTGGCAAAATCAGAGGTCAATTTTTAGGTCAAAAAAATCAAAATTGACATATTAATTGTTTTCTAGCCCCAAAAAAATCAAGAGTACTATCAAATGAAAGGTCCTTCTTTCAACAATTCATAAATTCTGTCAATAATTTTGTTCTTCTAATTAGCCACAAAGAAGCAGAATATCACAAAGATAGCAGTTTTAGGACATCTAATAATCTAAATTAATGACCTTATTTGCATAATTGACCAAAGAATTATGCAAACTAACATAAATTTCAAAGTCTTAGCTTTCATATAACATAAACTTATTACAGTAGAAACTGAAGATAAATTAGTGAAGAAGCCCTCTTTCCAAAAGATTTCCTAAAATAACACTTGTAATCTCAAATGCTCTGGTAAAGTAAGGGTTAAAGAAATAACACTTGTAATCTCAAATGGTCTGGTAGAGTAAGGGTGAAAGAAATAACACTTGTAATCTCAAATGCTCTGGTAGAGCAAGGGTTAAAAAAATAACACTTGTAATCTCAAATGCTCTGGTAGAGTAAGGGTTAAAGAAATAACACTTGTAATCTCAAATGCTCTGGTAGAGTAAGGATTAAAGAAATAACACTTGTAATCTCAAATGCTCTGGTAGAGTAAGGGTTAAAGAAAGAAATTGGTGAAAACACCATGTTGATATCTTATTCCCTTTAAGAATTATTGATGTCACCAGTGTCTTAAAAAGTGACCTCGCAGTGTAAAGTGTGATGTCATTATTGCAAGTCCAAGATAATTACCTCCGCCAACGAAGTTGGACGGGGGTTATGTTTCCGCCTCTCTTTGTCTATCATCAACATATCTCAAGAACTGATGATTGGGTTTGACCAAAATCGGTGTGCGGTTTTGTTACTGCCTTAACCCTTACTCTACCAGAGCATTTGAGATTACAAGTCTTATTTTAGGGAACTTTTTGAAAAGGGGGCTTTTTCACAAATTTATCTTCATTTTCTACTGTAATAAGTTTATGTTATATGAAAGCTAAGACTTTGAACTTTATGTTGGTTTGCATAATTGTCTGGTGATTCTTGCAAATTTATGCAAATGAGGTCATTGATTGAGATTATTAGATGTCCTAAAACTGTTATCTTTGTGATATTCTGCTTTCTTGTGGCTAATTAGAAAAAAATTATTGATAGAATTTATGAATTGTTAAAAGAAGGACCTTTCATTTGATAGAACTCTTGATTTTTTTGGAGCTAGAAAAAACTTCATACATCAATTTTAATTTTGTTGACCTTTTTTGGCCTAAAAATTGACCTCTGATTTTGCCAATTAACTATCTGATAGGATTTGGCACTATACTTTCCTATAAACATGCATTGTTCCTTCTTATGATGCACACAACTAATATAATATAAACAGGAAATGTTTACACCAAAACTTCAATAAAAATGTTATGTTAATGATATGCAAATTAGCTAATTTACCTATCTATTATGCGCAGGCTTAAAAGTTTCAGTTTATGAACCAATTTTAGCCAGTGGAAAACACTTAAATTTATTCAGAATATATTGAAAGTCTTGTAGAAACTTACTTTTGTTGATTCCTGTAGGAATTCCCAGTGAAAAGGTACTCAAAAATGGTTCAAAGCATCAGTAAACATGTTGACGTTGCCAAACTTGGAATCCTTTAGTGAGTTGGTACCGCATATGAAATGTCAATAAAGTTGTCCAAATACAGGAAAATCCTTCAGAGAAGTACAATTTCAACTGTTTCCAAGAAAATACAGGGGTTGGGTTGGGGGTTCTGGCTTATTTATATTGGATGGGGGAACCAGGGAAAATACCATCCTCCCCCCGCCCCAAAAAAAAAAAAAATATGGCCCTCTTCCAGGATCCAAATTCCTTCAAAGAAAATAACTTCCCCCTACATGGAACAGCTTGGCCCCCACCATTGGTATCTTGCCCCAACATGTCTCTCTTTCCATCTACATGGGACCCTTTCACCTTAAAATTTCAATCCTATTCCACTGCACCACAACCTCATAACATGGAATCGAGAATTCGCGAAATAGGTATATGGACACTCTTGCACTACAAATCAAAGATTGATCTGTAAAGTTTCATTCAAAATTACTATAATAAAAACAATTCATGTTAGCCACGTCAGATTTTAGTGACCCATTTACTTGCTTATAATCATTACAAGTAAATAATTCCAGCTAAATTACACTGCTTTTGCTTAATTTTGAACGGATCAGAAGTAACAATTTAGCTATGCCTAACGTCAAGCCTAACGAGTAACGTTAGTAAGTATGAAGTTTAAAAAATGCACTCGCGATTTTAGAAATTTGAAAAAAATCATTTTATCTGGTTCTGATCATCTTTAGGCCTGATCTGGGTTGGGTCAAGGTACTAAAAGATCTCCATCACTGGCGATAGCCTTTTGACTTTTCTTAATCCTCAGTTTCACTTTCAAACAAGACTCAAGATATACTTTCTTCTGTCGCCTCAGCGTAAATGTCAAAAATATCTAAAAAAAACTCGAGTGACTTAGTCATAAACTTTTTAGCAAATATCGAGGGGAATTTTTTTTTATTGCAGCAATCCATGTGAAAGCACATTATCTACGCTACAGAATGGTGTTTGAAACTTTTCATTACAATGTAGGGGTGGATCACACGATTTTTTACCAAAAAGGGTCAAAAAATTACCAAAAATCACAAAATGTTACATATTTTACAAATAATTTAAAAATAATGACCAGGTATGAGGAAAATGTGATTAGATTTGGATAATATGACTTGTCTACATAGTATATATAAAAAGAAAATATCTTAATTTATTTTCTAAGCAATTTTTGTAAATTTTTCAAAAATATGCTTTTTCTGGACTTTTTAAACAAAAAGGTAAATTTCTGAATGTTTGGACAAAATTTGCTGACAAATTGTGAGTATAGACTTCCCAAAAAATACAATTTTATGAAAGATCTTTCCGAGATCTTTGCAATGAAACTATTTGCACCCCTTAGAATGTTGGTAAGGTCCCAATTTTATTTTTGAAAAAAAAGGTAGTTTCAAAATGGCGATAGTATCGCCGCGTGGTAGAGTAAGGGTTAAAGAAGAAGTGCAAAACATTTGGGACATATTGGAACAGGTGAAGGGTGCAAATGGAGGGGTGGGGACATTTTAAGGCGAGTTTGTCTTTTGTCAGTCATCAAGATATCTGAAGAACTGATGATTAAATTCGGATTTGGATTAAATTTGGTGTGGTTTAGTTCCTGTTTATGGACGAAGTGATTAAAATTACAGACATATTGGAAGAGGGGAAGAGTGCAAATGGGGGGGGGTGGGGACATTTTATCTGTCATCAAGATATCTCAAGAACTGATGACTGGATTTGGATCAAATTTGGTGTGTGGTTTTAGTCCTGCTTATTGGAAGAAGTAATTAAAATTTGGGACATATTGGAAGAGGGGAATGGCAAACATGGAGGGGTGGGGATATTTTAGGACAAAATTTATCAACACTTAGTTGAAACTTTCTAATGGAATGTGCTGAACAATGAACTCATGCCATGAAAGAACAGCCATACAATTAATTTTCTGCACTCAAAGAAAATCAAGTGAAGTGGGCTCTGGTATCAATAAAATCCAAACAATTGGTTTCTGCCATGAATGAAAATGATGGAATGTGAATCTGCCCTGCATAGAGCTCAAACAATGAATGCTTAGCCTGAACTAAACTGAAAACAATGATCACAAGTGATGATCCTTAAGTGTTTAGAATGTAAATGGCAATAAGCATCAACAGTGAGAAAGAGATTGTTTGGGGTTATAACTTGGTGGGTTAAAGGTTTCTAGGGTAGATTGTATTCCGGTGGGGAATGAAGAGGGGCGGAGGTATGTGCTCTGCAGAGTGCTATAATTCTAGTTCTTTATGTATTTCTATAAAACAAAATTTCTTCTTCTTTCATATACAGTGTACGGTACATGAGCAGAAAGGTGAAGAATGATTTTGTAAAGTGCATGTTATATCCCATCTCAATAATAAATAATATGGAATGAGACATTTCCAAAAAAAATACATAAACATTGTTTCATATTTACAATTATGACACCACATTTTCTACTGTAAGAACTTCTATTGGCTTGAATTATTACTATCATATACAAATGAAAATTCAAAGACCCATGTAAAGGAAAAATATATTTCTTGGAAGTTAGAAATGATCATAAAGAGATACATTAAAAGCTTAGTTCAAGGGTCTAACATATTATCTTATTTGAAAGAAGACTTCAAAAGAAACAAAATGGCGAAGAAAGTATTCAAAAATCTTATTCCGCTAAGGAGATATTCAAGTTTAATGGACTGGTGACATGTAGAAACAAGTTTGCTTTAAACTGATGTTTGACACTCAATGAATACTTAGTAATCCTATTTCTCCAAACTAAAAATTAGAAAAGTGTGAAAATTGCGTTATTTTGAAGTTCAGATTAACAACTTTTTAAGGCGTCCGCAAATTTATTTAATTATGTGACACTGCAAGTTGTAGACCCCCGCAGAACTGCCTGTGTAAACGCATACAAAGTAATTACAGACAGACCTAAAATGTCTACAGCAAAAAGTTCAGAAATTTCATCCTCTGATACCTCAGATTCCCTTTGAGACCTTGACGGAGACATTATAGACCCCCATAGTATACCTGAAGATGCAATCATTATAGACTCCCATGGTATACCTGAGAGATGCAATCATTATAGACCCCAATTGTAGTTTACCTGAAGATGCAATCATTATAGACCCCCATAGTATACCTGAAGATGCAATCATTTTAGATTCCCATAGTATACCTGAAGATGCAATCATTATAGACCTTATAGTATACCTGAAGATACAATCATTATAGACCCCATAGTATACCTGAAGATGCAATCACTATAGACCCCCATAGTATACCTTAAAATGCAATCATAGACCCCATAGTATACCTGAAGATGCAATCACTATGGACCCCATAGTATACTGAAGATGCAATCATTATAGACCCCCGTAGTATACCTGAAGATGCAATCAATATAGACCCCTATAGTATACCTGAATATGCAATCACTATAGACCCCCATAGTATACCTGAAAATGCAATCATTATAGACCCCCATGGTATGCCTGAGAGACGCAATCATTATAGACCCACATAGTATACCTGAGGATGCAATCATTATAGACCCCCATAGTATACCTGAAGATGCAATCATTTTAGACCCCCCATGGTATGCCTGAAGATGCAATCATTATAGACCCCCATAGTATACCTGTAGATGCAATCATTATAGACCCCCTTAGTATACCTGAAGATGCAATCCAACCATAAATGTTTGAGAAATTACCAGAAAAATTAGCCACTCTGAGCCGGTTGAACACAAAGTTCCAAACCTATAGACCTACGTACATGTATTGCAACAAACAATTTGTGAACTCTTTCACAACACTGCAGATTTAAGGTATCTTACAAATACATTTTAAAAATGCCTCTCAGTCTCATCTGGTACATGCACTGATTCATACAATTCTTTCCTTTTCATCTAAGCTATACCATCATGCAATCTATTTCCTAGAAATCACCAAGAGGAAAGTAAAAGTTAGGCCTACAACTGGACTCCAGCTAGTAGTAGCCGATGAATACACACGATACATGCACGCATTGTATGTGTAGGCCTACGTACTACCAGTTGGAGATAAATCATATCACTGCACTTTCCAACTTGACACGTCACAAAATTTTGACAATAGAAATTAGACTAGGAAGCAAAGTCGTTTATATGAGCGGCAAAAAAAGGTTCTTTTTTTTTATTGTAAAAGACTGACATCGAACTACATACATGTATGTATTAGAAAGTTGTTCCAAATTAAAAAATTAATCACTTGATGATACCAAAATTGCTACATGTCACCAGTCCTTTAAAACTCTGCCTTACCTGTGTAGAAATGTCTGGTGCAGTAAGTCTACTATGGAAAGTTGGCGTCGTCATCCTCACATTCTTAACAATTGTTAATGTATTTTAAAAAAAGTGTATTCAATTTTGTTCACTATTTAGGATATTTTTCCTCAAACTTTCTTTGGGTGGTATATCATAAATACCCTTCCTAGATTCAGCTTTACTACATTCCTGGCATATCCCATGGTTTTAAAGCCACAAAATATGATGTAATACATACAAACGTTGAGGAATCTGAGGCTATGACATCACAACTAGTCTGATTTCAGTCGTTTCTACACAAATGATACCAAACTTTAAACTTATATATCTCCTTCACGGAATAAGATTTTGAATGCTTTCTTTATTATTTTCTTTCTACTGAGGCCCTCTTTCATATAAGATAGACTAGCGGGATCCCTAAACTAAACAAAAAGCCAGACTTGAAAATCCCGTTTAATTTACCTTTGATATTATTGATATCCCTTGTAAGCTCTCCCTTAATCTTGACATCAAACATCAGCTCGCTGTCGTCGTATTTTGATGGGTTTGCTTCAAAATCCTACAAACAAAATATTCAAAAAGGACCAGGTTAATGATTTATACAAGTTTGAAGATATGAGAAAGTTAAGAACCTTATTTGCATCAAGCTGTGTAATTTAATACAAGTATCTATATTCTTCTTGTGTCGACCACAGTGATGTTTTTAATGGGGGAAAATGTAATCAAACATTTCTTTCAATTTGAAGTAAAATGGACCAAAAATTGTTGATGACTTCTTTTCCTATTTGACATTAAAGTTATAGTAAAAGGAAATTTGCTACCTGAAACTTGAGAACGTGCTCTGGTTCCCTGCAGTGAATGTTCTTAGCTTTGCTTTCCTCACTGAAAAATTTTCTGCAGACTTTGCAATAGAAACCAGACAACCTCGTAATCACAGAAACACCTGAAAGATAACAGACAAAATGTAAACCACAATCAGACGTACAAAGTTATAATGCCACCATTTTCAAAGATCAAACTCCCCTTGATGCAGTGGCGAAGTGGTTAAGAAGTTATGCATGCTTGTATGTAAAATATTTGATTCCTGTCGCAAAGACTGCTTTGTGTCATTGGGTAAGACACTTTACTCTATTTGCTCCAGTCCACTCAGCTATAAAATGAGTATGAGCACTGCTGGGGACTTAACCTGAGATGGACTGCTCCAGTCCACTCAACTATAAAATGAGTATGAGCACTGCTGGGGGGTTAACCTGAGATGGACTGCTCCAGTCCACTCAGCTATAAAATGAGTACGAGCACTGCTGGGGAGTTAACCTGTGATGGACTGCTCCAGTCCACTCAGCTATAAAATGAGTAGGAGCACTGCTGAGGAGTTAACCTGTGATGGACTGCTCCAGTCCACTCAGCTATAAAATGAGTAAGAGCACTGCTGGGGAGTTAACCTGTGATGGACTGCTCCAGTCCACTCAGCTATAAAATGAGTCTCAGCTATAAAATGAGTAGAAGCACTGCTGGGGAGTTAACCTGAGATGGACACTGCTGGGGAGTTAACCTGTGATGGACTGCTCCAGTCCACTCAGCTATATAATGAGTATGAGCACTGCTAGGGAGTTAACCTGAGATGGACTGGTGTTCTGTTCAGGGAAAGTCATTATTTGCTCTCATCCGCTTACTCCAAGAAAACCGGAGATAATCACCAGCCTGCGTGTGCCTGCATGTGCCTGCATGTGCCTTTATAGCTTGAGTATCAATTTTAGTTCAACTCTCTTGGGAGTGATTCTCTCCCTAAGCCAAATTGTAATAAAGACAAATTCATACCCTAAAAACAAAAAAACTTATATAGATCTGTTTACTACAATTTTTCATTTATTCATTTGTCTTTAAAAGATAATATGGCAAATAAATAAAACTTTTAAAATTTGCAGATTCCCAAATCAATTTGCAAGAATTACTCCAAGAATCTATTATATAAGATGGACTCGATTGACCACTGAACTAATCTTATAAAGTATTAAGTGCAAATCATACTGTACCTATTGGGTCTTGGTCAGCCAATTCCTTTGGTGGATCCTCTGTATTGTACCAGGAGTTTTCTTTCCATTTTTCGCTATTTTTTTCCTCCAAAACGGTCACTTTCTGTCAGATACAAAACAATACAATTTCTGATTAAACATTTTCAAAGGTATCTCTCTATGCCATAGAGCCAAAGTTATAAATCACAGAAAGTGCACTTATAATATATATAATGATTGTAGAATGTCTATAAAGGTGCCACATTTGCAGATCTGTTCTAAATTACTTGAAAACCTTGAAAAGATCAAATATCCCCACGTAAAAGCTCAAATTAAATTCATTCACAATATTCACATCTAAATTGAGTTTGAATAGTCAAAATGGAGTATAATCCATATCCATTATCTTATGTTTGACTTTGAGTCTCTGCCACTTAATCTTCACAAATGGAATTTTACTGTAATACAAAAAATATTGAAACTTTGTCAAAGCCCTTACCATCACAATACTGGTACAATAGAGTATGGAATTGGGAGAAATTATTATTATTATTATTACTAGGCAATTATCCATAATACCACAAAAGGCAGGCATTTTGTGTCTACAATCTGAGACAAAAGTATTTGGCCCCTTTTCTTTACCTGTTCCACACTGTTTAAATATTGGATTTGAAGGTTGAATAATGCATGTGTATTGAAAGAGGGTATGAGATGAGGAAGGGAGGGAAAGGAAGGGGGGGGGGGGGAGGAGGCCAAGACTTTTGTCCAGAATTGCAGGTGGCTTGATCACAATTGGGGGAATTTTTAAATCTGTCATTAAATAATAAGAATTTGGCAAAATATAAACCATAAACAAAATCATGCAAGTGTAAGTAAATCAGAATTCATTAATTTAAAAAAACTAACCACAAACAACTGAGAAGTGTGTCATCATTATACAAACAAAATTTCTTTGATTACTTTTGGTACTTTAAAACAAATCAGAGCTCCTACCTGTAGATGTTCCGCAGCTGTACAGTGATTGGATAAGGCTTTGTTGCTAGAGAACGTCTGTTTGCATGGACTGCAATCAAAACTTGCCTTTTGAGAAAAATAGAAAAAGTATCAAAATATTACCAGACATTATAATCTTCACAAGAGTAATCTGTATTCACAGATGATAAATCAAATGTAATAACTGGGTACTCTATACATAAATACCATATATTGGTACTCTACATCAATACCATATGTTGGTACTCTACATTAATACCATATATTTGTACTCTACATAAATACCATATATTGGTACTCTACATAAATACCATATATTGGTACTCTACATATATACCATATATTGGCACTACATAAATACCATATATTGGTACTCTACATAAATACCATATATTGGTACTCTACATAAATACCATATATTGGTACTCTACATATATACCATATATTGGTACTCTACATAAATACCATACATTGGTACTCTACATAAATACCATACATTGGTACTCTACATAAATACTTTACATTGGTACTCTACATAAATACCATATATTGGTACTCTACAATTCTACCATCCCACATGAAATTCCACCCTCATCCCTTCACCTAATTTATCATCATGTCATCTTCTATCCCACATTCCACTTCATTGGTTGGTTAGTTGGTTGGTTTACCAAGGTTTATAAAGTCCCAACAGACCTCCATTGGAGCATATACATCTAGACGCCCATGGCCATTTTATTAACCAGTCGTGGAGCACTGGTTGGAGACCCACCAGGAATCGAACCGGGATGCTACTTCAGAAAGCTGAAACTTGACCGCACTGCCACGGAGGTCTCTACTTATTGTTTCTATTTCCCAAACCCCTAATTTAAAATTCATTAGGAGCAAAGAAACTTTCAATTGCTTCTTTATTCATGGCAAGACAAACATTTGTATTGCTATTCAAGTCAGGAATGTCAATATCATAACAAAACTAGAAATATAAAGTTAGTAAATCTCACCTACAATATATATATTTGATCAAAGTCTATTGTATGCAAATGACCTAATTAATATGCACACTATACCTCACAATTAAGTGTGAACAATGCTCTTCACACATACTGCATGATCATTTGTTTAAGCAAAATCATCATACCCACTTAAATTCCAGAGCTGGCACAGATACATATATTTTCATTGCAATGCAAATAAGCTAATTAGTATGCACACACAACCCCCCAGTCATGCTCACACACACATTTACAGCTAACAATGCCCCTTATTGTCCTCCGCAAAGTGGTATTTTCATTAAAATTTAAAATATAAATCACAATTTGCCCGTTAGCCACCAACTTTGAGATGTACGGTCATGAAGTCAATGCTCAGGAAAAGGGCAATACAGAGGCATACAAGTAGCAAGAAAATACTTGGCGAGTAGAAGTACTGGTTTTATCGTATTAACTCGCCAAGTTGTATAAATGATGACGAGTGAATTTTTTTGTATTTTCCACCTGTCTAATACCTAAGGTCAAATTAAATCAATATGAATATAATACTTGCAAGAATACATTGAATTTATAAATTGTCACTGTTTTGACAACGTTGACGAATGTAGTGGCAACTTTTTTTTTTTTGACGTAATGACGAATGTACATTAACAATGTTTGAATGTAAATAACTATGATTGACAACCACTTGCTTCCCATGTTTTTATCATTTCTTTATTATTTAGAGTTTATCTTATATTAGTTAGAAAAGAAACATACTAGTCATAGTAATATAATATACACTTAAACACATTCATCAGTAAGTCAAAAAAAAGCTTTTCGACAATTCAGTTGTCATGTACATTTGTCACTATGTGAAAGCAGGACCAAAATGATATAGCTAACAAACTGAGGTCATAACACCTTAATTGTTTGCATTTATTAAGTGGTTGTTACACACAAAATTGTCAGTGAAAACCACACACAAAGCAACTACATGGAGTGACGTTTTGGACATCAATCTAACAACTACAATATGGCGCATGAGTGAGTAGGTTATTTAAAAGCTAAACAAAATCTAGATCAAACATCTACCTACTGTGGTGTAGCGGTTATCATACCTGTCTACAGACCATGAGGCCCTGGGTTGGGTAGACACGCCAGTGCACCACAACTGGTTATCAAAGGCCGTGGACATTGACTTGGTTGTCAATGTTATGTCTGTCCGTACGTCGTACCTGTGTTCTCGTCCGGGTCGTATTAAGCGTTTCGTGATAGCATTTGTACTATCATAACCGAATACGCAGGCGACGACCCCGTTATTGTAATTGTGTGTTCAACTCTTCTCTCTCTCTAGATCAAACAATTAACAGGAGGTTTACTACAGGTAAAACATAAGCTGCAATTGGTAGTCATACATAAGTTGCAATTGGTAGTCATACATAAGCTACAATTGATAGTCATACATAAGCTGCAATTGGTAGTCATACATAAGCTGCAATTGGTAGTCATACATAAGCTGCAATTGGTAGTCATACATAAGCTGCAATTGGTAGTCATACATAAGTTGCAATTGGTAGTCATACATAAGCTACAATTGGTAGTCATACATAAGCTGCAATTGGTAGTCATACATAAGCTGCAATTGGTAGTCATACATAAGCTGCAATTGGTAGTCATACATAAGCTGCAATTGGTAGTCATACATAAGCTGCAATTGGTAGACATACATAAGCTGCAATTGGTAGTCATACATAAGCTACAATTGGTAGTCATACATAAGCTGCAATTGGTAGTCATGCATAAGCTGCAATTGGTAGTCATACATAAGCTGCAATTGGTAGACATACATAAGCTGCTATTGGTTGTCATACATAAGCTGCAATTGGTAGTCATACATAAGCTGCAATTGGTAGTCATACATAAGCTGCAATTGGTAGTCATACATAAGCTGCAATTGGTAGTCATACATAAGCTGCAATTGGTAGACATACATAAGCTGCAATTGGTAGTCATACATAAGCTACAATTGGTAGTCATACATAAGCTGCAATTGGTAGTCATGCATAAGCTGCAATTGGTAGTCATACATAAGCTGCAATTGGTAGACATACATCAGCTGCTATTGGTTGTCATACATAAGCTGCAATTGGTAGTCATACATAAGCTGCAATTGGTAGTCATACATAAGCTGCAATTGGTAGTCATACATAAGCTGCAATTGGTAGTCATACATAAGCTGCAATTGGTAGTCATACATAAGCTGCAATTGGTAGTCATACATAAGCTGCAATTGGTAGTCATACATAAGCTGCAATTGGTAGTCATACATAAGCTGCAATTGGTAGTCATACATAAGCTGCTATTGGTTGTCATACATAAGCTGCAATTGGTAGACATACATAAGCTGCAATTGGTAGTCATACATAAGCTACAATTGGTAGTCATACATAAGCTGCAATTGGTAGTCATACATAAGCTGCAATTGGTAGTCATACATAAGCTGCAATTGGAAGCCTTACATAAGCTGCAATTGGTAGTCATACATAAGCTGCAATTGGTAGTCATACATAAGCTGCAATTGGTAGACATACATAAGCTGCTATTGGTAGTCATACATAAGCTGCAATTGGTAGTCATACATAAGCTGCAATTGGTAGTCATACATAAGCTGCAATTGGTAGTCATACATAAGCTGCAATTGGTAGTCATACATAAGCTGCAATTGGTAGTCATACATAAGCTGCAATTGGAAGCCATGTCTGATGGTTGAAGAGCTACAAATGTCACTGTTCAAACTTTTAATATGAAAGTAAATATCAAAAGCTGATGATCAAAAGATTCCTATGAAGTTTGAAGAATTGTATGGATACATTGTGATGTATGGAAGATTAGACAGCTCAAAATCTTTAATGTAAGTCACTGAAAATCATCCAACTGCTTTCTTCTGATAAATTATCACCCGATTGCTTTCTTCTGATAAATTATCATCCCACTGCTTTCTTCTGATAAATTATCATCCCACTGCTTTCTTCTGATAAATTATCATCCCACTGATTTCTTCTGATAAATTATCATCCGATTGTTTTCTTCTGATAAATTATCATCCCACTGCTTTCTTCTAATAAATTATCAGCCGACTGCTTTCTTCTGATAAATTATCATCTGACTGCTTTCTTCAAATAAATTATCATCCCACTGCTTTCTTCTGATAAATTATCATCCAATTGCTTTCTTCTGATAAATTATCATCTGACTGCTTTCTTCTGATAAAATATCATCCACTACTTTCTTCTGATAAGTTATCATCTGACTGCTTTCTTTCTTCTGATAAATTATCATCTGACTGCTTTCTTCTGATAAATTATTATCCGACTGCTTTCTTTTGATAAAATATTATCTGATTGTTTTCCTCTGATAACTTATCATCCCACTGCTTTCTTCTGATAAATTATCATCCCACTGCTTTCTACTCATAAATTATCATCCCACTGCTTTCTTCTGATAAATTATCATTTGATTGCTTTCTTCTGATAAATTATCATCTGACTGCATTCTTCTGATAAATTATCATCTGACTGCTTTCTTCTGATAAATTATCATCCAACTACTTTCTTCTGATAAATTATTATCTGACTGCTTTCTTCTGATGAATTATCAACTGACTGCTTTCTTGTGATAAATTATCATCTGACTGCTTTCTTCTGATAAATCATCATCTGACTGCTTTCTTCTCATAAATTATCATCTGACTGCTTTCTTCTGATAAATTATCATCCCACTGCTTTCTTCTCATAAATTATCATCCGACTGCTTTCTTCTGATAAATTAATCATCTGATTGCTTTCTTCTGATAAATCATCATCTGACTGCTTTCTTCTCATAAATTATCATCTGACTGCTTTCTTCTGATAAATTATCATCCCACTGCTTTCTTCTCATAAATTATCATCCGACTGCTTTCTTCTCATAAATTATCATCCGACTGCTTTCTTCTCATAAATTATCATCCGATTGCTTTCTTCTGATAAATTATCATCCCACTGCTTTCTTCTTATAAATTATCATCTGACTGCTTTCTTCTGATAAATTCTAAAGGGTATGATGGAGATTCTCCCATTCAAGCAACGTTGGTGGAGGACTGATATGTTAACAGAAGGAAATGCACAACTTTTCTTCTTTGTGAGGTCACAATATTTAAACACAATTTTCATAGTCTATAATAAGGCCTTAAAAATTCAAAATGCCCTAAAATGTTCAACCAATGTTAATGAAACATTTATCAATTTTCATGGTTTAGAGCACATTTAAAGCTCAAGTTGTTGGTACCTGTCCCTAGATCATTGATATTCCTGTGCATGAAGAGATCGCACTGTTGTTTGTGGTCAATGTAGCTGGCTTCATTAATGTGACACACCTTGTAACAGAAACATTTAATTTAACAAAGAAAATAGAATAAATTGCATAACTCCTGTAACATGTGAATCAAGAATAGATGCCAAAAATATCACCTGGATAAAAAATATATCACATCTTCGTCAGAAACAATTTTTGATGATGATGTAAAAACAAGATACATTAAAGCATACTTAATTGAAATCTATCCGAGCCATTAAGGACCATAGGGATGACAGCATGTGACTTCCCCTGCAGGGGACGCCAGTCTATAACTCCCCAGCAATACTGGTACTTATTTTACAGGTGAGTGAACTGGAGCAAGTAAAATGTCGTGTTCAAGGACAAAATGCAGTGCTTGTAGTGGGAATCAAACCCAGTACCTGTGGGAATCACACCCAGTACCTGTGGGAATCAAACCCAGTACCTTTTGCATAAAAGCAAGACTCCTTAATCACTGAGCCACTGCACCTCTCAATAAAGCATAAGAATGTGGAATTTTGTCATCCAAATGAATCAGTCAAAAATGTAGCCAAAATGTAAGAATTTGTCTTATATTGCCAAATGTATATATATTGCATAATAGCAATGTTGATAGAAGGGACTGCAACCTATGGACAGACCAAACAAGTCTTAAAGTCAAATATTCTAGATTGATATATGATAGAGTTTTAAAATAAACCATTTCCAAAAACCGAGTCATAAAATCTTATCCCCTTCTCATAGTCATCCAAATCTGAAGTTGTAACATGGATGCTGCTATTTTGTCAAATTTTGTGTTGAAATTATGCAAATGATGACATAATTTGCTCAAAATGCTGGCCTACAGAATACATTTCTTTAGAATTCTCTTTTAAATTTTCTTTCCAAAATGCTTTGACATAAAAATCTAAGGACTTCAATCATTAATATCATATACAAATACAAATTCATAGACCCATGCCAAAGAAAAATTATTTCTTAGAAGTTAGCTCCCATTTAAGTTTATAAAGACAGAATTAATGTTTTATTAAACTAGAAAATATATGCTAAATTGTTTGTACAATGAGGAATTTCTTAGGATGACTCATTAGTTATTATTTATAAAATATTAAATGAAGAAAAAGCCAGACATTGTCCTTTAAACACAAGAAAACATGGAGCAAGCTCTGAGAAAATTGATCAATTTTTCTTTTTTCAATACACACTACAAACTTATAATGCTATAGTTTTTACCCCACAAGTCCCGACTGTTTTCTACATTTTGATCAGGAGATTAAATTTCTAACCCCGATATATCCTTTTCTTAAATCAATAACACAAAACCACAACTCCTCCAGTGCCAAGCCATGTACAAAGCCTCAGTGTTATGTGAATTGGCTACTTATCAGCTTGTCAGTTATTGCATACATGGAGCTGTTGTGTAAAAGTGCACTCAAGCAAGTGAGACACAACAAATTATACTGAAAGAGACTTACTCATGCTGATGTTTTGCAACCAAAACTAAATGATTTGAGTCAATTATGGTTTCATTAAAAGAAGTTGGAAGACCACTTTGTAATAGCTTTGGAAGTTCATCATGAAAATCTCATTTTGTTTTCACTAAGGATAATTTTTTTAATGCTGTCCAACTAACCACATGGACTTACTTTTCTTCTGTCTGATCTTTGAATTTCAGGCTCAACTGTACCTGTTTCAGCCCTGAAATGAAATGAAACATTAAACAATAAGTAGCTCAACAACAGCAGAACAATTTTTCAAAGAGATTCTATCATACTATAAATTTGATTAAATGAATTTTGATTTTAATTGTTAAACATTTTGCTAATACCAATATTAAAATAGTGGTACAAAAACATGCAATTTCATGGCAAATTACATTGATGTTTTTTTCTTCTCATTTTCCCCTTCTCATTTTGACTTTTGCTTTAATATATTGCTTGATATTTCTTTTGAGTGTTTTAGTTTTACCACCAACATTTTTTTTCTAAGAAGCTCATAAAATAGAGTAAGAAATTTCACTGCTGCATTGACATCCAGAGATCAGACTGTGTGATAATTACTTGTCACAAACTATTTCCTCATTTGATGGTGAGTGATCAAAAACTGGATAAAGGATAACTATCAATAAATAGTTTGCAACTACAGCCGTATCATAGAAGCTCCATTAACATTTCTAGACACCTACACAGGTTTATACCTTGAGTGAACAAAAGGTATTCCAAAATACAAGAAAAAATAATTATCAGTTGTAAATTCAAAGTAGTACAGTGGGCATGTAATGTTTGATGAATTGCACAGTTTTTGTCTACTGAAGGTATTGACTGACTAGCACAAACATGCTTTCATGAAAGCTGGGTGGTTTTCATCCACCTCTAATACACAATGTGTGACTAAGACTAACATGTGTATAGCTTTCAGTGTCCCAGTGAAGATTTGATGATAGATCCCTTTTGTTGGAATATATCACTACAAGCAAATGAACCAAAGATCCCTAAACCAGGAAAATTATTTATCATTTCACATAAGAATAAATAGGGAAAGCATGGTAGTTCAGTGGTAGAGCATGTTAATCATACTCTGGGGTACTGGGATCAATTCCTAAATTAGGTACCACCTCGTGTTCTTGAAAAGCTCGAAGAGCTCAAGTTGACTCAGCTATGAAATGAGAAGACCATTTCTGGGGAGGTGACCTGTGACGGACTGCTGTCCCATCCGGCAGGAATCATCCACTTGCACCATGAAAAGTGCAGATAAGCTTTGCACCAAGGAAACTGCAGATAAGCTTTGCACCAAGAAAACCAGAGTCGAATACTGTTATTCTCTTGCACCAAGAAAACCGGGGGTGAGCTTTGCACAGAGAAAACCGGGGGTGAGCTTTGCACAGAGAAAACTGGAGGTGAGCTTTTCACCCAAAAAACCAGGGTCAAATCCTCATTCGCTTGCACTAAGAAAACCGGGGGCACGTTTTGCACCAAGAAAACGAGAGTCACATACTATTATCCGATTGCACCAAGAAAACAAGGGCTAAAGCACCAATCAATATGCACCTTCATTGGCTCAGGTGAATTTACCTTTAAAAACACAACGACAAGTACAAGTACATGGCAGTGTAGCCTTACCTGCTTTTATCTGGTAGAAGGAACAGCTTGGACATGATGTCATACACTTTTTTCACTCCTTGAGTTGAGGTTAGATGTTTCATATGCTCCTTGTGTTTATTTGCAGATAGATGTATCTTGTAAGTCTATAAAGAACAACAAATCATCAGTCAAGGTTGAGATTGACATCCTTTTTCAATCAATTTTGAAGTACAATTAAAATAATCTTCCACTAACTAAACACTAGCTTATGGAAAACAAAGAATAAGAAAGGTTGCTTGAAGAGAAAACTGGAATTTATAGGTCAGATAGTTCATATGCTCCTTGTGAGTATTTATAGGTCAGATTGTTCATCTGCTCCTTGTGTGTACTTATAGGTTAGATAGTTCATTTGCTCCTTGTGAGTATTTATAGGTCAGATTGTTCATCTGCTCCTTGTGTGTACTTATAGGTTAGATAGTCCATTTGCTCCTTGTGAGTATTTATAGGTTAGATAGTCCATTTGCTCCTTGTGAGTATTTATTGGTCAGATACTTCATTTGCTCCTTGTGTGTATTTATAGGTCAGATAGGTAATTTGCTCCTTGTGTGTATTTATAGGTCAGATAGTTCATATGCTCCTTGTAAGTATTTATAGGTCAGATAATTCATTTGCTCCTTGTGTGTATTTATAGGTCAGATAGTTCGTTTGCTCCTTGTGTGTATTTATAGGTCAGATAGTTAATTTGCTCCTTGTGTGTATTTATAGGTCAGATAGTTCATTTGTTCCTTGTGTGTATTTACAGGTCAGATAGTTCATTTGCTCCTTGTGTGTATTTATAGGTTAGATAGTTCGTTTGCTCCTTGTGTGTATTTATAGGTCAGATAGTTCATTTGCTCCTTGTGTGTATTTATAGGTCAGATAGTTCATTTGCTCCTTGTGTGTATTTATAGGTTAGATAGATCATTTGCTCCTTGTGTGTATTTATAGGTCAGATTGTTCATTTGCTCCTTGTGAGTATTTATAGGTCAGATAGTTCGTTTGCTCCTTGTGTGTATTTATAGGTCAGATAGTTCATTTGATCCTTGTGTGTATTTATAGGTCAGATTGTTCATTTGCTCCGTGTGTATTTATAGGTTAGATAGTCCATTTGCTCCTTGTGTGTATTTATAGGTCAGATAGATCATTTGCTCCTTGTGTATTTATAGGTCAGATTGTTCATTTGCTCCTTGTGAGTACTTATAGGTCAGATAGTTCATTTGCTCCTTGTGTGTATTTATAGGTCAGATTGTTCATTTGCTCCCTGTGTGTATTTATAGGTTAGATAGTCCATTTGCTCCTTGTGTGTATTTATAGGTCAGATAGATCATTTGCTCCTTGTGTATTTATAGGTCAGATTGTTCATTTGTTCCTTATGTGTATTTATTGGCCAGATAGTTCATTAGCTCCTTGTGTGTATTTATAGGTCAGATAGTTCATTTGTTCCTTGTGTGTATTTATAGGTTAGATAGTTCATTTGCTCCTGTGTGTATTTACAGGTCAGATAGATCATTTGCTCCTTGTGTGTATTTATAGGTCAGATAGTTAATTTGCTCCTTGTGTGTGTATTTATAGGCCAGAGAGTTCATTTGCTCCTTGTGTGTATTTATACGTCAGATAGTTCATTTGCTCCTTGTGTGTATTTATAGGTCAGATAGTTCATTTGCTCCTTGTGTGTATTTATAGGTCAGATAGTTCATTTGCTCCTTGTGTGTATTTATAGGTCAGATAGATCATTTGCTCCTTGTGTGTATTTATAGGTCAGATAGTTCATTTGCTCCTTGTGTGTATTTATAGGTCAGATAGTTCATTTGCTCCTTGTGTGTATTTATAGGTCAGATAGTTCATTTGCTCCTTGTGTGTATTTATAGGTCAGATAGATCATTTGCTCCTTGTGTGTACTTATAGGTTAGATAGTTCATTTGCTCCTTGTGTGTGTACTTATAGGTTAGATAGATCATTTGCTCCTTGTGTGTATTTATAGGTCAGATTGTTCATTTGCTCCTTGTGAGTATTTATAGGTTAGATAGTTCATTTGCTCCTTGTGTGTATTTATAGGTTAGATAGTTCATTTGCTCCTTGTGTGTATTTATAGGTTAGATAGTTCATTTGCTCCCTGTGTGTATTTATAGGTTAGATAGTTCATTTGCTCCTTGTGTGTATTTATAGGTTAGATAGTTCATTTGCTCCCTGTGTGTATTTATAGGTTAGATAGTTCATTTGCTCCTTGTGTGTATTTATAGGTTAGATAGTTCATTTGCTCCTTGTGAGTATTTATAGGTCAGATAGATCATTTGCTCTTTGTGTGTATTTATAGGTCAGATAGTTCATTTGCTCCTTGTGTGTATTTATAGGTTAGATAGTTCATTTGCTCCTTGTGTGTATTAATTGGTCAGATAGTTCATTTGCTCCTTGTGTGTATTTATAGGTCAATAGTTCATTTGCTCCTTGTGTGTATTTATTGGTCAGATAGCTTATTTGCTCCTTGTGTGTATTTATAGGTCAGATAGTTCATTTGCTCCTTGTGTGTATTTATAGGCCAGATAGTTAATTTGCTCCTTGTGTGTATTTATAGGTCAGATAGTTAATTTGCTCCTTGTGTGTATTTATAGGTCAGATAGTTCATTTGTTCCTTGTGTGTATTTACAGGTCAGATAGTTCATTTGCTCCTTGTGTGTATTTATAGGTTAGATAGTTCGTTTGCTCCTTGTGTGTATTTATAGGTCAGATAGTTCATTTGCTCCTTGTGTGTATTTATAGGTCAGATAGTTCATTTGCTCCTTGTGTGTATTTATAGGTTAGATAGATCATTTGCTCCTTGTGTGTATTTATAGGTCAGATTGTTCATTTGCTCCTTGTGAGTATTTATAGGTCAGATAGTTCGTTTGCTCCTTGTGTGTATTTATAGGTCAGATAGTTCATTTGATCCTTGTGTGTATTTATAGGTCAGATTGTTCATTTGCTCTGTGTGTATTTATAGGTTAGATAGTCCATTTGCTCCTTGTGTGTATTTATAGGTCAGATAGATCATTTGCTCCTTGTGTATTTATAGGTCAGATTGTTCATTTGCTCCTTGTGAGTACTTATAGGTCAGATAGTTCATTTGCTCCTTGTGTGTATTTATAGGTCAGATTGTTCATTTGCTCCCTGTGTGTATTTATAGGTTAGATAGTCCATTTGCTCCTTGTGTGTATTTATAGGTCAGATAGATCATTTGCTCCTTGTGTATTTATAGGTCAGATTGTTCATTTGTTCCTTATGTGTATTTATTGGCCAGATAGTTCATTTGCTCCTTGTGTGTATTTATAGGTCAGATAGTTCATTTGTTCCTTGTGTGTATTTATAGGTTAGATAGTTCATTTGCTCCCTGTGTGTATTTACAGGTCAGATAGATCATTTGCTCCTTGTGTGTATTTATAGGTCAGATAGTTAATTTGCTCCTTGTGTGTATTTATAGGCCAGAGAGTTCATTTGCTCCTTGTGTGTATTTATACGTCAGATAGTTCATTTGCTCCTTGTGTGTATTTATAGGTTAGATAGTTCATTTGCTCCTTGTGTGTATTTATAGGTTAGATAGTTCATTTGCTCCTTGTGTGTATTTATAGGTCAGATAGATCATTTGCTCCTTGTGTGTATTTATAGGTCAGATTGTTCATTTGCTCCTTGTGTGTATTTATAGGTCAGATAGTTCATTTGCTCCTTGTGTGTATTTATAGGTCAGATTGTTCATTTGCTCCTTGTGTGTATTTATAGGTCAGATAGATCATTTGCTCCTTGTGTGTACTTATAGGTTAGATAGTTCATTTGCTCCTTGTGTGTACTTATAGGTTAGATAGATCATTTGCTCCTTGTGTGTATTTATAGGTCAGATTGTTCATTTGCTCCTTGTGAGTATTTATAGGTTAGATAGTTCATTTGCTCCTTGTGTGTATTTATAGGTTAGATAGTTCATTTGCTCCTTGTGTGTATTTATAGGTTAGATAGTTCATTTGCTCCCTGTGTGTATTTATAGGTTAGATAGTTCATTTGCTCCTTGTGTGTATTTATAGGTTAGATAGTTCATTTGCTCCCTGTGTGTATTTATAGGTTAGATAGTTCATTTGCTCCTTGTGTGTATTTATAGGTTAGATAGTTCATTTGCTCCTTGTGAGTATTTATAGGTCAGATAGATCATTTGCTCCTTGTGTGTATTTATAGGTCAGATAGTTCATTTGCTCCTTGTGTGTATTTATAGGTTAGATAGTTCATTTGCTCTTGTGTGTATTAATTGGTCAGATAGTTCATTTGCTCCTTGTGTGTATTTATAGGTCAATAGTTCATTTGTCCTTGTGTGTATTTATTGGTCAGATAGCTTATTTGCTCCTTGTGTGTATTTATAGGTCAGATAGTTCATTTGCTCCTTGTGTGTATTTATAGGCCAGATAGTTAATTTGCTCCTTGTGTGTATTTATAGGTCAGATAGTTAATTTGCTCCTTGTGTGTATTTATAGGTCAGATAGTTCATTTGCTCCTTGTGTGTATTTATACGTCAGATAGATCATTTGCTCCTTGTGTGTATTTATAGGTTAGATAGTTCATTTGCTCCTTGTGTGTATTTATAGGTTAGATAGTTCATTTGCTCCTTGTGTGTATTTATAGGTCAGATAGATCATTTGCTCCTTGTGTGTATTTATAGGTCAGATTGTTCATTTGCTCCTTGTGAGTATTTATAGGTCAGATAGATCATTTGCTCCTTGTGTGTATTTATAGGTCAGATAGTTCATTTGCTCCTTGTGTGTATTTATAGGTTAGATAGTTCATTTGCTCCTTGTGTGTATTAATTGGTCAGATAGTTCATTTGCTCCTTGTGTGTATTTATAGGTCAATAGTTCATTTGCTCCTTGTGTGTATTTATTGGTCAGATAGCTTATTTGCTCCTTGTGTGTATTTATAGGTCAGATAGTTCATTTGCTCCTTGTGTGTATTTATAGGCCAGATAGTTAATTTGCTCCTTGTGTGTATTTATAGGTCAGATAGTTAATTTGCTCCTTGTGTGTATTTATAGGTCAGATAGTTCATTTGCTCCTTGTGTGTATTTATACGTCAGATAGATCATTTGCTCCTTGTGTGTATTTATAGGTTAGATAGTTCATTTGCTCCTTGTGTGTATTTATAGGTCAGATAGTTCATTTGCTCCTTGTGTGTATTTATAGGTCAGATTGTTCATTTGCTCCTTGTGAGTATTTATAGGTCAGATTGTTCATCTGCTCCTTGTGTGTACTTATAGGTTAGATAGTTCATTTGCTCCTTGTGTGTATTTATAGGTTAGATAGTTCGTTTGCTCCTTGTGTGTATTTATAGGTTAGATAGATCATTTGCTCCTTGTGTGTATTTATAGGTCAGATATTTCATTTGCTCCTTGTGTGTATTTATAGGCCAGATAGTTCATTTGCTCCTTGTGTGTATTTATAGGTCAGATAGTTCATTTGCTCCTTGTGTGTATTTATACGTCAGATAGATCATTTGCTCCTTGTGTGTATTTATAGGTCAGATAGATCATTTGCTCCTTGTGTGTATTTATAGGTCAGATTGTTCATCTGCTCCTTGTGTGTACTTATAGGTTAGATAGTTCATTTGCTCCTTGTGTGTATTTATAGGTTAGATAGTTCATTTGCTCCTTGTGTGTATTTATAGGTCAGATAGATCATTTGCTCCTTGTGTGTATTTATAGGTCAGATTGTTCATCTGCTCCTTGTGTGTACTTATAGGTCAATAGTTCATTTGCTCCTTGTGTGTATTTATAGGTTAGATAGTTCATTTGCTCCTTGTGTGTATTTATACGTCAGATAGTTCATTTGCTCCTTGTGTGTATTTATAGGTCAGATAATTCATTTGCTCCTTGTGTGTATTTATAGGTCAGATAGTTCATTTGCTCCTTGTGTGTATTTATAGGTCAGATAGTTCATTTGCTCCTTGTGTGTATTTATAGGTCAGATAATTCATTTGCTCCCTGTGTGTATTTATAGGTCAGATAGTTCATTTGCTCCTTGTGTGTATTTATAGGTCAGATAGTTCATTTGCTCCTTGTGTGTATTTATAGGTTAGATAGTTCGTTTGCTCCTTGTGTGTATTTATAGGTCAGATAGTTCATTTGCTCCTTGTGTGTATTTATAGGTCAGATAGTTCATTTGCTCCTTGTGTGTATTTATAGGTCAGATAATTCATTTGCTCCCTGTGTGTATTTATAGGTCAGATATTTCATTTGCTCCTTGTGTGTATTTATAAGTCAGATAGTTCATTTGCTCCTTGTGTGTATTTATAGGTCAGATACTTTATTTGCTCCTTGTATGTTTTTCTAGATAGATTTATTTTGGAAGTCTACAGAGAAAAAAAATCATCAGCAAAGATAAAAGCTTACATCTTTTCAAATCAATTTGAAAGGAAATTTTGAAGAAATTAAAGGAGAATAAAGTCTGACATGATCCTTATATTATATGATAGAATTAAAAAAGCAAATCTTTTGACTTATTTTCCCGTAGCAATCTGACACATATTTTGTAATGATTAAAAACTGTAATGCTGCTGATAAAAGTTGTTTTTTCCTATTGTCAGGATCAAGGACATTATTGTGTACACATGAAACTATCAAATCATGCTGTTAAAACTTTGTGTCACATCATTTTGGAACAAGAACAGTAAATACCATCATGGTTTGCATGCCCATGCAAATTGACACCCATATTATATGACCCGGCCAATTATAAAAATGGCATCTTACACTATGTCCCACATGATATTTCATATCCCACATAGCAACCCACCCATGTCCCACATGACATCCCATCCCTTGTCCCACATGGCATCCCACCCCATGTCCCATATGACATCCCATCCCTTGTCCCATGTGGCATTCCACCATGTCCCGAATGGCATCCCATTCTATGACCCACATGGCATCCCACCCTATGACCAACATGGCATCCCACCCTATGTCTCACATGGATCCCATCCATTGTCCTAAATGACATCCCATCCCATGTCCCACATGACATCCTATCCCATGCCTTGTCTCACATGGCATTCCACCATATCTCTCACATGGCATTCCACCATACAGTATGTCTCACATGGCATGCCACCATATGTCTCACATGGCATTTCACCATATGTCCCCATGGCCTCCTACCATATGTCCCCATGGCCTCCTACCTGATGTCCCACATAGCCTCCTAACCTATGTCACACATGGTGTTCTAACCTATGTCACATTCTGTGTTACTAGTGGCATCCCACCCCATGTCCCACATGGCATTCCATCCTGTTCCACATGACATCCCACCCCATGTCCCACATGGCATCCCATTCAATGTTCCACATGACAATCCACAGGCTCCATAAAAAGTCTCATCCTAGCTATCACAGTCCCTGATTGAGCATACTATGTATGAAAGTATCAGCTCATATAATAAATTATATGCAAATGACTTGTTGAAATGGGGTGGGATCCCATGTCCCACATGACATCCCATCCCAAAGCATTCCACCCTATGTCCCGCATGGCATTCCACCATATATCCTACATGGCATTCCACCCTGTTCCACATGGCATCCCTCCCCATGCCACACATGACATTCCACCCCATGCCACACATGACATTCCACCCCATGCCACACATGACATTCCACCCCATGTCCCACATGACATCCCATAGGCTCCATAAGAAGTCTCATCCTAGATATCAGTCCCTGATTGAGCATACTATGTATGAAAGTGTGTATGAAAGTGTCAGTTCATATAATAACTTCCATGCAAATGACTTGTTAAATAAGAAGAAGAAAAAGCGGAGCCAAATAATTATGCCTGATATAGCCCTTGGTGTCGTGGGAAAAGAGATATCACGACAATCGACATGTCATGACAGCACTACTATTAAACTGGCAATGTTCTTATTTTTGTTGGCTAAAAGCAGTTTACTTTCCTATAGAAAGGGGAAAATCCATACATTTTCAGGGGACTTTTTCAATGGAATCCAAGGAAGTACAGCCCAGATTCCACCAACAATTTTTATAAATAAAAATACTTTCATCATTCATAAGATAATTACCGAGATATCTCTTACTAAGGTTACATCTTCCTTTTCATTGTTAAATTTTCTTAAATGAAGGAAAATTCCATACTTTTTTTTCTTCTCCAAATTACCAGGAGACACTTTTTCTGAAAATTACAGTATTTCATTTGAAATTTCAACTTTAAAAGCAAAAAAGTTTCATAAATCAATACGTTTTTTGTCATTTACTATTACCTTAGATTGAAGGAACTCCAAAGCTGCAAAAAACTTTAAAAGTTTGCAAATTTACTTTACATTGCAACAATGAAAACAAGTCACTCAGGCAAAGATAACAAGTGAGGGTGATTAACAGGGATAGTATTCCATACTGTTTACACAACAGAGAATACTGTGCACTGTAGTGTGAACAAAGTGGTACCTCCCTTGGTGTCTTATCATTTCTGCGGTGTAATCAGCTGTCAGCAATTATTTACACATCAGCACATATTTTCCAGATTTGACTGCAGATTTTCATGCAAATTATGAAAATGAAAATTGCTCTATTTCAGATATAATAATAATAATAAATGTTACTTAAATACGCCATTTACCAAAGTACCATGGCGCTTACAAAGTAAACTTAAACAAAATGAAAATATCAAAATAAGTGGGTCTTTAAGAGTTTTTTAAATACTGTGGTGGATGGAGAAGTTCTCATGTGGGTGGGTAAAGTGTTCCAGGATCTGGATGCAAGTATTTCAAATCTTTTGTCACCTATAGCAGAATTGAAAATAGGTATGTGAAGTCGGGTGGAGTCATTACTCGATCTAAGTTCACGTGTGGATTTTCTTATCTTGATCATATCCTTTAAATACCTAGGCGCCTCACCATTCAGGATTTTGTAGATAAAGAGTAGTATTTTGTGGGTGACCCGTTTTGATATTGGTAGCCAGTGTAGTTTGCTGATTAATGGACCTGGATCAGTTTTGCTACCAACACCGAATATCAGATACGCTGCTCTATTCTGGAGACGCTGCAATCTTGTCAAGTCTTTACGAGACATAATAGTAAAGAGTGAGTTGCAGTAGTCCAACCTGGAAGTGATTAAAGCACGAACTAGGTGGTGACATGTATTTGTGTCGATAAATCTTCGAATACGCCAGAGGTTTCTGATGTGGTAAATTATTGACCAACGTAGAACGTCAACATGGCTGGATAAGGAAAGCGAAGAACTGAAAGTGACACCAAGGTTACGGATTGATTTGGATGGTTTGATACTGCTTGACCCAACAGTGATCTCCAACTCAGGTAGTATTCTAAGAAGATGAGGTGAACCAGTTATAAAAAATTCAGTTTTAGTATCATTTAATTTCAAATAATTGACTCTCATCCATATCCTCATTTCAGCAATACAGAAGGATAACTTTGTCATAGCATTATCTACGTCGCTGGTGTTGCGAGGGTTGCAGGAGACATATAATTGTGAATCGTCAGCATACATATGATAACTCACTCCATTCTGTTTTGCAATGTCACCCAGTGGTGCAGTGTAAACCGGGAACAGCAAGGGTCCCAATATGGAGCCTTGAGGGAGTCCATACTTATGTGTTTTTGGTTTTGATTACCATTAGAGACACTCACAGAGCTCTTCCATCCTGTAAGGTAGGACGAGAACCATCTAAGTGCAACTCCCGTTACTTTAAAGCCTTCCTCAAAACAAATTAGCATGGTCTACAGTATCAAATGCAGAGGTAGGGTCCAAAAGGACCACTAAAACAACTCTTTTTTAATCCACTTCTCGTAAAATGTCTTTCTGAATTTTTAAGAGAGCTGTCTTCGTGCTATGTTTAGCACGGTATGCTGATTGTAGAGGATCCATCAGATTATTGTCATTGAGGTGGTTGATAAAATGCAAACAGTAAATGAAAAATAGAATACACCCCATGTGGAGATTTTCATGCTCTTCAAAACTGCCACATTTCAGAAGTCTTTGGTCAAAAACCTCTGACTAGATACAATTAAAAAATGGGAGACGAAAGTTAACAGAAAGTTCCCATTTTAAAACCTCAACTTTGTTGAGCTTAAAATAAAGAAACTTACATTTTTATTTCGACAGTTAGCATTGCACAAATAGCACTTCCAAGGTTCCAGTTGGCGATCTGAAAAATTGATGGTTATACCAATCTTCTTTATCAGGTCCAGCTGCAAAAAGGGGTGAGAAGGAAAAAGTATAGACCACTAATAAATTGTACATGTTATTCATTCTCTTTTCTCTGTTGAATGATTTTATTGTGCTTTAAGGTTGATCCTCCACATTTCTAAAACTAGCTACCTTGACCACACAATTAAATACATGCTATAGCCATAAATCAGACATTTGCCAAAACAATTGCATATTGATGCATACAAATTTGAAAAGCTGTAAAATAGTCATTTTTCACAGAATTCTGCTAAAGTGTTTGCTAGGTCCATTAAAGCAATGTAGCTAATGCTGCGTCTACATGTCTTTAACATTTTAACTACATTTGGAGTACTCTGTGGCAGTGCAGTAAAACGTCATCTTTTCAAACCAGCATCCTAGGTTCAATCCCCAGTGGGTCTCCACCAGTGTACCACTACTGGTCCAACAAATGACTGAGAGCTTCTATATGTAAATACTCCAGTGGAGGTCTTTCAGAAGATAAGAAACCTCGGTAAACCAACCAAAATCTCCTTCAGCAACATTTTGTATCAAGATAGAATTGTCACCATCCCTCATCACTCAAAATTCCATTAAAAGTATTTAGACTTAATTTTTACCATTGATTGTAAAAGTAACATGACTACTATATGGCGTGACATGACAGAATACGATGTCAAAAAATACTTTAAGTAAATACTTTTTTACTCAAAAAGTAAAAACACCTTTCCAACTGGCCCACAAGTCAAAAATGATTCCTAGGTGCTCCCCTTTCATATCAAATCATCAAACCTTGGTAATAGATAGAAACAACGAACGTCAATTACTAAGCACATTTTGCCTGATAGATTATTATAATGTATTCCTTGCAAAGCCTTTGAGGGCTCACCTGATGCTTGGTGCTACCATCACTGTCCATATCCTGAATATTCTGAGGTAATGAGAGGAGGTCGCCGCCACTTCCTCCTTGTTTTGTCCTTCTCCTCCTTCCTCTATTCCTGCCACCTGCAGATGGCTCACCCTGAAACAATGCCATAAAACAGTCATAATTAACTCGCTATTACTTCTACCCAGTGGCACAACAATAGGGCTGGAAATCCCCACGTGCCCCGAGTAAAAATCTAGATTTGAGGGGCCTGAGCAATGACACTGCTATATGTCTGTTATGGGGCCCGATCTCTATATTCCCCAATGGGCCCCCATAACTCTAGTTGTGCCACTGCATGCTTCTACTCATGTACAAAAGTTCATAATAGTAAGAACAAAATTCTTCCAAACACTTTAATCGGATGTCAAAGTCCATGTTGACACTGATGCCAATGCGTAAGTTGAATAGCTAGTACTATTCTTTGAACAGTCAAGCTAAAACCCAGAACTTGTTGTTTGTAAAAATGATATTTGCTTTCAGGAACCAATTACAAAACATGAAACACTTGGTGGGAGGGTATTTTGGAAGGTGGGACCACTTTAGTGGCATGAACTTCAAGCTAATGTCAGACAAACAGAAAATCAATCCACATTTCTTCAAACTAATCTTTCAAAGCTTACTATAATACGTCATTTTCTTTAGGTTGTTAGCGATATCTCATAGATGTTTTGTTTTACTTTACATTGTTCATTGTAAAACATTTCTGAATTTGTTTGTTTGAATATAACGCTACATAAACTAATTATTATTATCATTATTATTATTATTATTATTATCATCATCATTAATTATAACTTATTGATTGATTAAGTTTTACAGAATTTAATGAAGTGTTCTGTTTGAATAACAACAGTGCTATTTCTTCATGTTTCTTCCCAGTGCTGTATAAATGAAATTAACAAATGTGGCTGTACATATTTCTTTTAATAGTATCAACAATTTTTGTGAAAGGAAATTATCTTAAAACCTGTTTAAAGCTTAATGAGGTAATACACTCTAGACTAAGAGAAATCTATATAATTGATATTTTCTATAAGAATGAATAAATAATTATTACATTATTACATAATCCTGAAAGAAGTTACTCCCAGCCATTGTCCACACCTAATACTCACACACACACACACACACACACACATGCACCCCCACACACACACACACATGCACCCCCCCCCCCCCACACACACACACACACACCACATTGCCACAATTGAAAAGGTATATCACAGATAATAACACAGACATTCAATACTTTCCTGTTGTCTTACACTTTCAACACCAATCTACCAATCTTTAAAATGAGGTTGTCTGTTTTATAATACCTGTCAGACTGAAATTGGGGGAAGCCCCAGTCCAATTTCCAGTTTTAGTCTGACAAGGGTTACCCATTGTTTCCTACTGGCCTGACAAGGGTTACCCATTGTTTCCTACTGGTCTGACAAGGGTTACCCATTGTTTCCTACTGGTCTGACAAGGATTACCCATTGTTTCCTACTGGTCTGACAAGGGTTACCCATTGTTTCCTACTGGTCTGACAAGGGTTACCCATTGTTTCCTACTGGTCTGACAAGGATTACCCATTGTTTCCTACTGGTCTGACAAGGGTTACCCATTGTTTCTACTGGTCTGACAAGGGTTACCCATTGTTTCCTACTGGTCTGACAAGGGTTACCCATTGTTTCCTACTGGTCTGACAAGGGTTACCCATTGTTTCCTACTGGTCTGACAAGGGTTACCCATTGTTTCCTACTGGTCTGACAAGGGTTACCCATTGTTTCCTACTGGTCTGACAAGGGTTACCCATTGTTTCCTACTGGTGTCTATGAATATTTTAAGAAAGTACAAACGCAAACATACAAGTTTGTACAAAATACTGTTTCAACCACAATACCTGTTGCATACTTTTCCTTGCATCTTGAAGTCCACCTTGGCCAACCCCAGTTCTTGACCAGCTAGACTTTGCTGCTGGACGCTGTGTATGTGGATCCTTACCAGACCCCATGCTTTGCTTTTCTTGGTATGTGTGGCTAAAGCCCCGTATGCCAGTGTTCTCCTGCCACTGATTTTGATATCTCTGACCAAACCGAGAAGAGCCGGCTGCTTGCCTGTGTTGAAATTCTTGATTTGAGTATCGTGCATGATTAACATCAGAGCGTTTCTTGGAGTTACCTGGAACATTCTCACTTTCCTGTGCATATGGATCTCCTTGGAATCCTAGTAATAAAAAGATTATAATTATTAACAATTCTCAACATTCATAACAAGAACATAAATGATGTAGTAGCTCAACATATATTTTTGGAGTAGTTACAAGCTTGCTTTTTATTTTTGTATTGGTGGGTAGTTAATTCAAGCAGCGCTTGCCTGGGGTTGTTAGGAAAGAAATCCATGTTTGATGTTTATTTTTTTTGAAAATGATATGTACCAAATATGACATGAATCCAGTTTACCATTCTTGAGATACAATGTTTACAAGCTCTTTTCAGCAAAATCATGTTAAGTCCCGCCTACTATGCATATCAATGAAATTCAACATTTTTGTACCATGAACATGTACACAAGAGCTAACAGCATAATTACAACCAATATGAAACAAAGCAGACATATGGTTGTAAAAATATGAGCATTTAAAAATATTTACATTAAACCCCGCCTACTCATTAATATGCATGACATCACCACCAAAAACAATAGAGCATATCTACGGACCATGGGCTATATGTGTACCACATATGACATGAATCCAGTGTATTGTTCTTGAGATATCATGGTATGAGCTTGCTGTCACAGACACACATACACACACATACATACTGTACATAAAGGAAGCATTTGATGCACTACTCCTTGTGACAAGCTCATTGCGCTTACAATGAAACTTAAAATACTTTAAAACAAATATGAATGGTAAACAAGCAGAATAATCATGGGAGTAAGCTTTGACAGATATACACCCATACATGCATTCACACATACATACACACACCAGCATGACTGCTTAGGTTCCTTATGAAATTAGCATCGGAACAAAAAGAGGGCACTCTTGTCAGTTTTCAAAATTGTGAGGAAACGTGCCCCCTGTCCCATGGTTCCTACACATATTGTTTGAGCATAGGCGGGATCTGGGGGAGAAAGGGAGCACTTTCCCACCCTCACTTTTTGTCCAAATGGGTACTTTTGTATGGTGATGTGATGTATCTACCATGATTTTGTGATTCCCGCCGCTCTCAAACCCCTCAAATATACACTTTTTACTTTCCCCAACAGTCAAATTCTGCCTATGGGTTTGAGATTAGGGAGCCAAAACCAATGTTGGCAATTTGCCATCGGGCAAATAGGTTAAAGGCTTTTTTTGAGAATTGCTGCTTAGGAAATTATTGGGGGCATGTCCCCTCCCACCACGGCCCTCGTTGTTGGTGTCCCTGTCATATGATTTACTTAGCCTATTCAAGGCTATTTTAGTTTTAAAGCTTTAGTTTTTAAACGCAAGTTATAGCCCAAACGAGCTATCAATTATGAAGATTATACCCCCAGTTTATTTATAGTTTGGGACAAATCCCAAACGGAATATCAAGTAACAAGCTCACTCCTACAGAAAAACTAGGTTGCTGCAAGTTTGCAATAAGCTAACATTTTTAGCTTGTGCAAACTTGCTGCAACCCTGCAGCAAACTAGTATTTGGGACAAATGCAAACTTGTTAGCTTGCCGAACTAGCAAAAACCTTTCTAAAAGCTTGCAAAAACTTTCTGCAAGCTTGCACAAGCTAACAAATATTGTTTGCTAGCTTGCGCAAGCTAATGTTAGTTTGTGCAAGCTAGCAAGCTTGCATTTGTCCCAAATACTAGCTTGCTGCAAGGTTGCAGCAAGCTTGCAGCAGGTTTGCACAAGCTAAAAATTGTTACCTTGTTGCAACTTGCTGCAAGCTAGTTTTTTCTGTAAGGGCCATTAGCATATGTGTCAGATGGTATATCAACGCTCCAGCCAAGAAAAACATAGTTTTATTTTAATCAAAGATATTCCATGGTATTTTTCAAGATAATGTTTTTTTATTTGCTAAATTAATTCAGATCGCATGAAAATCAGGATTTTGGGCTAGCCTCACATAAGCTCAAAATCCCTTAAAGGGATGTTGAGCTAATAAAGATCACAAATTTCTAATATAATAAAATTATTAAAGATTTGGAATATTTTTGCAGGGAGTGGATTGTAAAAAGGAATTACTCTTGCAATTTTTAAGAGTTTTATGACCAGGGATGCAATAGTTTTTAAGAATCTAAAATTAAAAAATTGAGGTTTTTTTCCCCTATGGAGCCTAAACACTAATAACCCATATGCTTGCCATTTCAAGTAAGGCCTATAGGTCTAAAAGACTACTAAACTTTCTACTGGTTAAATTAATTAATCTTTTGTAAAAGAGAAGAGAGTTAACAAAACAAAACAGTGAAGAAGTTATTTGACTTTTATTATGTTAAGGAGATATTGTATAAAGTCATGAGGATTTTAAATGGGAGTATTCTGAGCAATCTCAGAGACTCAGCTGAGGCTGAGTATAGTGAGTGCCCAGCTGAGTATAGTGAGTGACCTGAATTTCAACCACCCCTAATCACACCCCACCTTTGCAAAGTCGGACAAATTTTTACAATTACCAATTGTTGATTAAATTCCATTTTCACTAATTAGATGCTTCATAAATTGATTGTGCAGTATAGAATAAGAATTTATTTAAAGAATTAATTCAGGGATCAAGCAAGTCTTTATTACATAAAAGAGGACTTCAAAAGAAATAAAATGGTGAAGAAAGCATTCAAAAATATTTTACTGTTAAGGAGATATCTAAGTTTGAAGATTAGTATCATTTGTGTAGAAACGAGTGAAACCAGACTAGTTGTGATGTCACTGCCTCAGATTGCTAAAAAGTCTTTTATGTATTCTATCATATTTTGCCCTGCGATTTTGTCGCTTGAAACCATGGGATATGTCAAAAAAGTAGTAAAACTGAATCTAGGAAAGATATTTATAATATACCACCTGAAGAAAGTTTAAGGAAAAATAATCTGAATAGTGAAAAAATTAAATAAACATTCTTTAAAATACATTAATTTGTTAAGAATGTGAGAATGAAGACATCAACTTTCCATAATAGACTTACTACACTAGTCATTTCTACACAGATAAGACAGCTTTATTCTTGAATATCTCCTTAATGGATTAAGATTTTTGCATGCTTTCTTCACCATTTTGGTTCTTTTGAAGTACTCTTTCATATAAGATGGACATGCTTGACCACTGAACTAATCCTTTAAGTTTATTTCTATCAATACAAAGATCGGACATTGCACGTTTTACTGGTTTACCAAAATTCTGACTTTTGAAGTGACACCACATATCCCGAATCAATCATCATACATTGTTTCAAAAGATTGGAGATTAAGTTGAAACATTAATTAGTCAATATTTTGCTTCCATTTTGAAAAACAAATTTCAAATTTGTGCCTTAAGTGGTTGAAATTTGGGCCTAGGCTACCATGCTACTACTACTAACATAGTACTGTACTGTATGCATGAATCATGTACATTGGGTAAATCTGGAAAATAAGGGTACAGGGAGGATCTATAACACCCTAACAGACACCCAACCCCCATCTCCAATCCAATTCCGAATGTCGGAATCCAATTCTGAATGTCGGACTCCCCTCCCCACCTTAAATTTGTGCCTTAAGTGGTTGAAATTTGGGCCTAGGCTACCATGCTACTACTACTACTAACATAGTACTGTATGCATGAATCATGTACATTGGGCAATTCCGGAAAATAAGGATATAGGGGATCAATGACACCCTAAGGGACACCAACCCCCATCTCCAATCCAATTCCGAATGTCGGACCGTCCCCCTCCTCCTATTACAATTCCAGACTCCGCTGACCACCCACCCACCCTAAATCCGGACTTGGCTGACTACCCACCCATCCTGATTCCAATTCCCTATCGGCTGACTACCAACCCCAGTTCCGATTTTGATTCCAAAGTCGGCTAAGCACTCACCCACCCCGATTCCGATATCGACTGACCACATACTCACTCCAATTCCAAACTTGGCTGACCACCCACCCACCCCGATAATGAGTCCGGAATCCGGACTTGGCTGACCACCCTTCCCGATTCCGTATTCAGTAACAGACCACCCTCCGACCCCAAATCCGATTCTGATTTCAGACTTGGCTGGCCACCCACCCACGGCGAATCTGATTCCTGTCCGAACTTGGCTGACTACACACCCACCCCAATTCTGATTCTGGAATTCGGACTTGGCTGACCACCCACCTACCCCGATTCTGATTCGGTATTCAGTCACCGACCACCTACTGACCCTAAATCCGATTCTGATTTCAGACTCGCCTGACCACCCACCCACGCCAATTATGATTCTTGTCACCCCAGTCTGGAAAGTATGTATGTTCCAGACTGTAAAGTTTTTTTCTTGCGCAGGGAATGCAAAAACGATCGTTCAAAATGTGCAGATTATCTAGGGGAATGCAAAGTTGAACAGTAAAAATGCGCAGATATTTTCATGCTTTCACAAAAAGTTGTGTGCTAAAATTTCCACAAAAGATTAATAATAAATTTACTTAAATTTTACGTGTTAGGTTTCTGATGGACAAACTAGACATCAAGTCTTATCACCCATCATGTTGTGAAATCTGAATTTGTTGCATTGAATGAATGAATGACACAGTTCCAGCAGAGATGGTGGTGTCCTTTGAAAACTAATACCTGCTCCTTAAATGCCAACCAGTAGCCGTTACGCAATTGGTAAATGGTTGTTGGAAGACTGATAACGGAAGTAATAACTGGATTGTATGTAATTTGTAGCAGTTACGTTACTGCAGTGACATTACCTGCATTACTGCAGTGCAGGTGCAGTCTGCATTCAAATCCAGTATCATGAGGAATTCTGAATAAGGAATATATGGGTTGTGATTGACAAGCTTGTAATGCACTTGTCAATTGTGTGACTCACCCCTACACACCAAGACAATGTGAGTCATTGCACCAAAGTGGGTGGACAAAACATGTACATTGATGTACCCCTCAGTCACTAAGGTGACTGACATTTTTGTGTGAAATGACTTAGGCCTAGATGCACTTGTCAGTTGTATGACTCACCCCTACTACCCCCAGCAATGTCAGTCAAAGGTGAGTCATTAACATATGAAATAGTGACTCATGTGTGTGTCATTGTGCCAAATTGTCAGTCACCAGAGTGACTGTGGTGTGAGTCAATTTACTTCAGACCCATTGACTTTGTACAGAAGTCAATGACTCACCTTTGACTTTATTAACTTTATGAGCAGTTTTATTTATTTTCTGTACAGCGCCGCTGAGTGTGCATTGTATAGATATTGAGTGCTATATAAATATATAAACATAAACATAAATATCTGGGATAAGTCATTTCACAAAAAATGTCAGTCATCTAAGTGACTGAGGGGTGCATCAATGTACATGTTTTGTCACCCACTTTGGTGCAATGACTCACCTTGTCCCGAGGTGTAGGGGTGAGTCACAACAACTGACAAGTGCATTACCCCAAATCAATCACCTTTGTACAAAGTTAACGGGTCTGAAGTAAATTGACCCACCCCATAGTCACTCTGTAACTGACGATTTGGTAGAATGATGCACATGTGAGTCACTATTTCATATGTCAATAACTCACCTTTGATTGACATTGCTGGGGGTAATCGAGGTGAGTCATACAACTGACGTGCATAACGTGAAGTGTATAGCCAAGTAGACAAGGTTGTCCATTGTTGCAGATGAAGAGAGGTACTATTTTGAGTGGGGAATGTCTCGCAAATGGCCAAATTTGAAGCACAGATTTGGAGACAGCCAAGAAATTGCGCGAATGGAAAATAGCCCATTTTTTTGGGTGCGGAAAAAGTACGTGCAGGCCAAACTTTACAGTCTGGTGTATGTTACGCCAAAGATCTTCGGCATGGAGCTTAGCCAGTATGACGAAATTTGGCGTACTGTTCTCTCTGATTTATACAGAAATACATTAAAATGACAGTGGTAGGCCTACTGTATGTGCAAAACTGGAGTAAATCGCTAGGTTTTCAACAATTCTGGAGCAAATTTTCATTGTGGAGAAAACTTTCCACTGTGGCAGTCGCCAACCCCCCTGTGGGCCTAAAGTTAGTTATTGTCACAACCCACATACATGTATGTTATCACTGTGACATTTGTTTTGTGTACATAGGTTGTTGCAGATGCTATGTTTCTAATTCGAGTCACACTTAAGCAAAATGTATTTTCCAAAATGCGATAACTTCACTTCCTTTGCACACAGTCTGGTGGGATTTCACCCTTTTCATTTAATTATTTGAAAAAAATGTTCATTAGTTGCCTTTTAACAGAAGAATTTTGCCGAAGTAAAATCCACCGATAGGTTGTTGGTCGTCATGTTCCAAAATTTTTGTTGAAAGTCACGCCTGCGCATTTGTACTCTTCTTCATTGTACTAACGAGTGAAACAAATGCGTGCAGTGTCTATGTGTCGTCTTTAAAATCAACAAAAATTAGACTTCTGTGGTGTAGTGGTTAGTGAATTTGCCCTCTCACCTGCACGTCCCGGGTTCGTATCCTGGTGGGTCTGCAACCTGTGAGTTCACAACTGGTTATCAAAGGCCGTGGCCGTCTTGATATAATGTCCAGCATTGGATGCTTCCGGGACGTTAAACCTTGCTATGCCATACTATGCTAAATAATTATTCAACCTTTTTCTGTTTTAGAGCTTTTTCAATGAAAGTGAACGATGATTAGTTGTATTTCTTTGCATAATTCAAATTATTCTTTCACCTTGTATTTCCAGGATCTAACAAAACTTTAAAATTGACCCTGTGTAGAAATTGCAACTGCCATTGCAATAGTATTATTAGGCAGTTAGTCACATGACTTTCATTTATGAACTTTGTTATTATCAGGACAAACTTAATGCTGTAGCCTGTAGAGTGCAAAGAACAGACAGAGAAAGTGTGCCAAGAATCATTTAATTTTGCCAATGCTGGATCATATTTTATCCAATTTTTGTTCGCTGGAGCGTAGAAAAGAAGTTGGAGAATTGTTTGAGTGCAAAGCTGGACACGCAAAAGACAGGTAATTTGAAAGTGGAAGAGAGCTTCAGCCCAATAAATGTAGTGGAGCATCGTAACTCAGTTAGAATGAAATGAAAATCAGAAACGACAGCAATCAATGAACGTCAGCCTACAAGAAACAAGACTGCCTTGTGTACAGAACAATTGATAATTCCTCTGACCAACAAATCCTCCAAGATGATCTTAACAAACTTGAACAATGGCAAAACAAATGGCAAATGAATTTCAACCCCTCTAAATGCTACATCCTGTCAATTTCCTCTAAGAAATGCTTTAAATCACCTTATGCAACCAACCACAAAAACATGTCAACTCCCACCCATACCTAGGTGTTGAAATTGATAATAAACTTAGATCGGATAAACATATACATAACATAACCAAGAAAGCTAACTCTGTACTTGGCCTATTAAAACGTAACCTCTCAAACTGTCCCATCGATGTTAAATCCACTGCTTATAAAGCTCTAGTCAGGTCAGTTTGTTTGTTTGTTTGATGAGGTCTTAACGGCACCACGACAACGAAGGTCAAATTGTGCCTGAGAGGTCAGATCATTTTAGAGGTAGTAAGGAAAGAGACCAGGGGAAGAATGAGAGAAATTCAAGAACAAAAGCCAGAAAGCTGTGATCGAGAGAGGAGGTGCATGGGAAAAACTAAAAACAGAGTAGAGAGGGGGTGGAAGAGGAGGATTAAATATGGTTGTAGAGGGATGCATGCTGAAGGAAGGAGACTATTTTATCTGGAGGATTTTTTTGGAAGAACTCAGCAATTGAGTTGTGGGGAGCGAGAGAAGCTCTGGGAAGGTTGTACAGGGGCAAGCAAGGAGAACGTGTTGGATTGTAAGGATGCAGTGGCAATTGTTACAGAGGGGTTGGGGAACCAATAAGGAGGTGGGAGGAGTGAGGTGGGTGTGACCAATTCTAAGACGGGTAATATGAACGTTGTCGATACGAGAAAGGTTGTTGATGGTGGATTTGATCGGGATTGTGGGCTGGATAACATGGAGTTTGTTATCAATTTGGAAGTTCCATAAGGTTTGCCAGCGGTCACGAACAAGAGAAGCGATAAGCGGTTTGATGTCAGAGAGGGATTTGGGAAAAGGGGAAGGGAGGAGGTTAAGGGCAAGCTTAGTACTTGAGCACGCATCTGCAGTCTGGAAGCCTTAGAACGTAACCTCTCAAACTGTCCCACCGACGTTAAATCCACTGCTTATAAAGCTCTAGTCGGGCCAGTACTTGAGTACGCATCTGCAGTCTGGAACCCCCATCACCAGTGCATTGTTTATAGACTTGAATCTATTCAAAGGAGAGCAGCCAGGTTCTGTATGGCTGATTACTCTTATAAATCTAGTGTAAAAAACATGCTTCATAAATTAGATTGGCCCCTGCTTAAAACAAGAAGATACAACACCCGGCTACATATGCTATATAAAATCAATGACAATCTTGTCGCCATCAGTAAAGATGAACTTATCCCCACTGTCAGAACTAATACAAGAATAATCATGCCCCTAATTTCCAGGTTCCCCATGCTAAAAAGAATGTATATTAACCCTCTTTCTTCCCTCACACACTAAAGGATTGAAATGCTTTACTGTCAGACATTGTACATGCACCAAGTCTCAACTGTTTCAAAGCTAAACTTACTAACACTTGTATTGCTAACTAGTTGTTTTATATTTTTTACTCATACTTTTTACGCTCGGTTGGCGTTCATGTTCTCTTAAAGAAATTTTGCCAGCTTAACCGATTAAGATTCAGAAGAAAAAAAACAGACCAGTGGGGACGTATAACTCAAGTTCTGGAATGAGGTAGGCCTAAGCCTATGCCCATATGACGAATAACTAGCCTTACAATTTTCTGGAATTGTCCATTCACATGTCCGGGCCCAGACACCTAATAAAAAATGTCAAGGGTATAATTGAGAGAAAATTGATGGCCCACCCACTGTCTGAGGAATCTCTGACTAGAGAAGGTACCGTTGTTAATACAGCTAGGCCCAACGTACTCGTTAGGCTAGGCATACTAACAACATGTTAACGTTACATTGAGAACAAGATAGCATGCAGGTGAACAAAATTGGCAATGATATTATTGATATATCAACTTCTGACATAATTTTATCAACTTCTGACATAATTTTGCAAAATCTGCAGTCTAATCCTTCTTTCAGCTTTCTAAGCTGTCAACTTCCACGTTGCATTCACGTTATGATGTTCTGTAAGTTACTCAACTGATTGTCTACAGAAAACATTTATTTTCGTGGAATTGGATAAGTGTGGCTATCGTGGTTAAGATAGCACAGTCGAACTTAGGCTTGCTGAAAAGGACCTAAGATAACGAGAAGAACACGTGTAACTAGCCCTATGGTAAACATTACATCAAAATTAGTTTTAAACCTGATGCTGAATGTGGTTCCGGATTATTCATGATGCAATTTGCAAATATTATTTGGTTTTTGCCACTGTGTCACTCTCCCCGGTGACGGTCGATTCCTCCACCAAAACCTATGAATCTTTTAGTTTTACTGACCGACCATCTCCCGCGCGTGATTTCTTCAAGAAATGGAATTATTTGCACAAAACAGTACATCCAGGAGAAAATACAACTGGTTCCAGCTGGAAATTTTTAATATGGAATTTGGCACAGTTCCCAGCTGGAAAGTGGTGGTTCCAGCTGCAGAAACCATCTGGTGGTTCCAGCTAGCAGCGGAAACCGTCTGGTGGTTCCAGCTAGCTGCGGAAACCGTCTGGTGGTTCCAGCTAGCTGCGGGAACCGTCTGGTGGTTCCAGCTAGCTGCGGGAACCGTCTGGTGGTTCCAGCTAGCTGCGGGAAGCGTCTGGTGGTTCCAGCTAGCTGCGGAACCGTCTGGTGGTTCCAGCTAGCTGCGGGAACCGTCTGGTGGTTCCAGCTAGCTGCGGAACCGTCTGGGTTCCAGCTAGCTGCGGAACCGTCTGGTGGTTCCAGCTAGCTGCGGGAACCGTCTGGTGGTTCCAGCTAGCTGCGGGAACCGTCTGGTGGTTCCAGCTAGCTGCGGAAACCGTCTGGTGGTTCCAGCTAGCTGCGGGAACCGTCTGGTGGTTCCAGCTAGCTGCGGGGACCGTCTGGTGATTCCAGCTAGCTGCGGAAATCGTCTGGTGGTTTCAGCTATCTGCGGGAACTTTCTGGTGGTTCCAGCTATCTGCGGGAACTGCTGGTGGTTACAGCTAGCTGCGGGAACGTTTGATGGTTACAGCTAGCTATCTGCAGGAACCGTCTGGTGGTTACAGCTAGCTAGCCGCAGGAACCGTCTGGTGGTTTCAGCTAGCTAGCTGCAGGAACCGTCTGGTGGCTCCAGTTATATTGATTTATTTCCTTAGTTTTATCAGACAAAATTCAGCATAAACGATTGAATCAAAATATTAAAGGAATGATACCACACGGATTAACTAAATACACACTAGACTAATCATTTAAATTTTCAAAATAGAAATATTAATGCAGTTAGCAATCTCAATTTCTGCATGAACATTTATTGGTGTCAATAAATGTGACTCCGCCCATTATTGATATTTTGTTGGTACAGTAGATGCTTAAGAAATACACTCAGCCAATACAGAGCCACAAAAAACGTACCCACCCTCATACAGTCATATTCTGCATGCTGAATCATATTATATCAAATTTGATTCGCTTCTTATCTTGAAATTATGTTTTTTATTCTTGATATGAATTTACCTATATGTAAATTGTCACACTGGAAAGTCCTCCATAGGGATCCTTTGTACTTCAACTTTTAAACTTAAATATCTCCTAAAACGGTGTAAGATTTTGAACGATTTCTTCAACATTTTGTTTTTTTTCAAGTCCTCTGCTGAACTAATCCTTTAAGTTAAACCAGTTGTTTATCAATGGAGTATAGGGGTGGGGTGAGGGGGCGTTCGTACCCTCCAAAAATTACAGTTTTTCTTCTTTAGGTTCAACTGAGTGTCACAAAGAAACTGTCCTGTTGTCAGGAGCGTAGTTCTCCTTCACAAAATAGGGAACTTGAAAGGAGATACGGGAGTATTTCTTGCTTCCAAAAGGATTGATTGAAACTCAATTTATCCGGCCCTGAGAAGTGCCACGACACTTCTTGCGCTCCTGGAAGCATTTTTAGCATTATGCCATTATATCACTGTCAAACATGCTCACCATGAGCTTGGGAGGCAAAACAGTGTGGCATGTCATTTAATGTCTTATGCACGGTTGGCTCAAGCGGGTGAAGGGGCACAAGGGATTAGACCCCGTCCGTTTAAGATTTCTTCCTTTTCAATCTGTCAGTTAGTAAAAAGAAAATTTTGTATGTACAGATGTATAAGTATGATGTTTCGGGAAGTGCCCCCCAGTGTGAAGGAAAAATATGAACCGTGTCGGGCCTACGTTATGCATGATAACTACGTACCTTGGTAAGACCTCTCCCCTCCCATCAGGATTGGAGGGCCGGTTTTCGAAAAGCCCTGGTGATCCTAGAGGCCTGAGGGGCCCTGGGGATCAGAGGACCCTGGGGATCGAAGAGTCCTGAGGATCGAAGGGTCCTGGGAATCGAAGGTTTTGGAGGGGATTGGAAGTTCCCGCGGATCACATGGATCGGAGGGCCGAATCCGAGGTCCAGGAAGCCAGGGATCGAAGGGCCATGAGGCCAAGGTATCCAAGGACCGGGTAAGCCAAAGCACAAGAGGACAGCGGATTCGTGGGCATGAGGATCAGAGGTCTAGGAGGCCAGGGGATCCAAAGGCCGTGGGCCTGTGAACCGAGGCCCAAAGATCTGTGGGCCAGTGATCATTCTACCAGGGGATCCGAGGTCAAGGGGATTCGAAGTGCAGGAAGCCAGGAATTCGTGGGCCAGGGATACGATTTTCAAGAAGCCAGGGTATACGTTGGCCAGGTAATACGGAGTCCAGAAGGCCAGGGGATCCAAGGGCCGTAGGGCAGTAGAATCGAGGCCTAGGGGATCCGTATGCAAGGGGATCCGAGGTCCAGGGGTCATTCTACTATGAAATCATTCTACCAGGGGTTCCGAAGTCCAGGGTTCCGAAGTGCAGGAGGTCAGGGGATTCATGGGCCAGAGATACGATGCTGCTTATAATATTTTTGGATCAGTGACGTCGCTGAGGTCGCGCACGGGCACGTGTTCATTTCCTTTACTTTAATTCCCTATGTATAACGATCAGACAGTGACTTTATGCATAAATATATTTCAAACAAGTAAATGAAATTTGATACCATATTTCATTGTATAGGCCGAGATACCAAACGGTTTTAAAGGGCTTCGTGGTTTTGTCTTTGCTCGTGCAGTACGTGGTAACTTGTCGAAAAAGGCGTTTGTTTGCCCTTTTGGTGCACTGGGGCTTCTAAAATAGCTCGTCGACCAACATAACCGCATATCCACGTGGAACCCTAAGGTCAGAGGTGTAATTTCATATAAGTTTCATATCCATTGAAGCCGTCAGGCATACTAAGAAAATGCGCCCAAAAGACATATTACTGACATATTACGTGCCTTGTTGAAAATGGCGTTTTTTTGGCCCTTCTGGTGCACTGGGGCTTCTAAAATAGCTCGTCGACCAACATACCCGCATATCCACGTGGGACCCTAAGGTCAGAGGTGTAATTGCATATAAGTTCCATATCCATTGGAGCCGTCAGACATACTAAAAAAATGCGCCCAAAAGACATATTACTGACATATTACGTGGTAAGTTGTTGAAAATGGCGTTTTTTTGCCCTTTTGGTTCACTGGGGCTTGTAAAGTAGCTCGTGGATCAACATACCCGCATATCCACGTGGGCCCTCAAGGTCAGAGGTGTAATTTTATATAAGTTTCATATCCATTGAAGCCGTCAGGCATACTAAAAAATGCGCCCAAAAGACATATTACTGACATATTACGTGGTAACTTGTTGAAAATGGCGTTTTTTTTTTGCCCTTCTGGTGCACTGGGGCTTCTAAAATAGCTCGTCGACCAACATACCCGCATATCCACGTGGAACCCTAAGGTCAGAGGTGTAATTTCATATAAGTTCCATATCCATTGAAGCCGTCAGGCATACTAAAAAAATGCGCCCAAAAGACATATTACGTGGTAAATTGTTGAAAAAGGCGTTTTTTTTTTGGCCCTTCTGGTGCACTGGGGCTTCTAAAATAGCTCGTCGACCAGCATACCGCATATCCACGTGGAACCCTAAGGTCAGAGGTGTAATTGCATATAAGTTCCATATCCATTGGAGCCGTCAGACATACTAAAAAAATGCGCCCAAAAGACATATTACTGACATATTACGTGGTAACTTGTTGAAAATGGCGTTTGTTTGCCCTTTTGATGCACTGGGGCTTCGAAAATAGCTCGTCGACCAACATACCCGCATATCCACGTGGGACCCTAAGGTCAGAGGTGTAATTTCATATAAGTTCCATATCCATTGAAGCCGTCAGGCATACTAAAAAAATGCGCCCAAAAGACATATTACTGACATATTACGTGGTAACTTGTTGAAAATGGCGTTTTTTTGCACTTTTGGTGCACTGGGGCTTCTAAAATAGCTCGTCAACCAACATACCCGCATATCCACGTGGAACCCTAAGGTCAGGGGTGTAATTTCATATAAGTTCCATATCCATTGAAGCCGTCAGGCATACTAAAAAAATGCGCCCAAAAGACATATTACTGACATATTACGTGGTAAATTGTTGAAAAAGGCGTTTGTTTGCACTTTTGGTGCACTGGGGCTTCTAAAATAGCTCGTCGACCAACATACCCGCATATCCACGTGGAACCCTAAGGTCAGAGGTGTAATTTCATATAAGTTCCATATCCTTTGAAGCCGTCAGGCATACTAAAAAAATGCGCCCAAAAGACATATTACTGATATATTACACACACACACACACACACACACAAACCTACACCCATACGGGTGTAGACCCTACAACTGATGACGTGGCGTAATCCTATATAGGATTAGGAAATTAGGTTACACCCGTATTTTCAACCTATCCTATCTAACAGGTGACATGTACCGATATGCAAAAATACTGAACTAGAGTAGTATTTTAGTCATAATAGTTTTGAAAACAGCCATTTTTAGACTTAAAAACAACCGAGAACGTCATCGGTTGTGTACGTGTCATCGCTTTAAAGGTGTGTAAACATACGAATGTCATCAGTTGGTGGGTCTAAACACACCAACATATATACACACAAGTTAGGGTAGGTCCAAAACGAACTTGAAGAACTTCAAAACGAAGAAGGAAGATTTTTTAAATACATTTTTTCTTGGGGTTCGAGAATGAACGGCCCCATGGCCCGCCCGCCCCTCCCATCAAAAAAATATTTAAAGAAATACAAATCCTTAGTAAAGGTATATGCCAAGCCAGGTTTACAAAACGTCTTTGAGTATATACGTCATGGATTTGTGTATTATGTATATTTGAGGACAACAATATTTTTTTCAATTTTCCTATGTTATTTGAGTATTCGTTAAATTAATTCAACGGTTGCCCTCCTTCCCAGTAAATTTCTTCCCCCCCCCCCCCTCCTTCGTCCCGCTTGGACCTTATTTCCTCAGGAATGTCTAGTGAATTTGGTCTCCTCCGGACTGATTTTACTAGGTAATTTACTGGTGTGTCTGTACGGTTCCTTCAATTAATTTTTGTGTTTTGAAGTGATAAGCTAAAAAATGATAAGAAGTGATAAGCTAATACACTAAAGAAAAAAAAAGGTGTGCTTTACGCAAAACGGAAGTTTGGCGGGAGAGAGAATGAGGGGGTCATGGACTCCTCTTATTCACATGGTATGCATCTTCTATTTTTGATGCTCTGATAGCTATACATGTCGTTCAATGCTAATAATCCATCAAATGTGATCTCAGTCATAGCTGAAATTGAAGGTTGTTTGAAAATAGTGAAAGATTGGATGATTTACAACAAACTAAAAATGAACGATTTAAAAAGTGAAGTCATTTTTTTGGATTAAATTACCAACTGACTAAATCAAATATTAGCAGTATTGCTATTGGTAACGACAGTGTGAAATTATCTTCACTGTCAAATATCTGGGCGCTTGGTTATATTAAGGTATGACAATGGCTGACCATGTCATTCACAAATGCAAGATTGCATTTTATCTTTTATTTAACATCAGGTGCATGAAGTTTCTAGACAGAAGCTCTGCAATATCACTTGGAAATGTACTTGTGCATAGCTGCATAGATTATTGCAATGTCCTCCTTGCAGGGATGCCAGGTGTTACAGTGAAAAATTGCAGCGTGTTCAGAATTATGCTGCAAGGCTCGTCACAAAAAGCAACCGTTTCACTCCATCACTTTATCTACTGCAAAATCTTCATTTGCTACCTGTCTCATATAGAATTAAATTAAAAATTGTAATACTCATTTTTAAATCCCTTTATAAGATGGCCCCGTTATATCTCACCGAAATGTTTCATTAAACAGACTAGTTAACGCCTTCGCTCTTAAAACCACCTCATCTTTCATGTTCCAAAAAGTAAACTTATATATGGCGATCGCTCTCTGCAAATATTTGGCCCAAAATTTTGGATTGACTTACCTCTTTCAATCAAATCTGCTCAATCCCCTAAACAATTCCACACCTTGCTTAAGATTCACTTATTTAATTGTGCTTTCAAGTCCTCTTCATTATTTGTTTAGTTCTTTGTTTTCTTTATATTTCATGCTTATCTTATTTACACATTTGTATTCATTTTCTTTATATGCATATTTTGTAAGGTGCATTAAAATAAGTTATTTAGATAATGCGCCATATAAGTGTAATAAACTTAATAAACTTAAACTTAAGTTAGGCTAGATGTAGTGTGAAAGAGAAGAAGGGCCTTTTCTTGCAAAAGGGGGACAAGTTGTTGTCTCCAAATTTCCTAAGAAAGAAGGGTTGGGACCCAAATATCCTAACGGACCGTTTTTACTATGAGGGGGGGACCAAATATAATGGAAGGCTACGGCTTAATTGTCTGGGGGCCCAAATTTCCTAAGAAATAAGGGCCGGGGGCCAAAATTTACTAGGGGGGATTTTCTTTCACACCGGCTTTAAACTTACTTTGGGAAGCTTCTGCGTCCGTTTGAAGCGGACTGCATGCGGGCCAGTCCGCCCCTGCCGGCATAGTGTACCTGTTCATACTTCTTGGAATATGACATACCAAATATCCTCCAATTTTTAAACGCAAGTTTTATTCACATAGGCCTATTAATAATTATGCTATTTCAAACACTCAGAATTTGGCTTGGGGCTACCTGAAAGTGTGTAGCATGCTACAGAGCGGCTTTTGCAAGGTGTCTTGTTAGGACCGTAGGAAGAGTTTCCTCTAAATGTGGGAAAGGGGGGGGGGGTGAGAACTGGCAAATTGCCCTTTTAAATCAAACGTTTACAATTGTGGTTCGTTATGGGAAATTTTCATCACTTTTCGGGAAACTAGATTCATTTCCGAAAATATTTTAATAGAATTTCTGAGAAAATCTTCGTTCGATTTTTTCAGTATTTACTTTTAGAAAAACTTCGTTCTTCGTTTTGGAGTTCTTCATTTTGAAAATGTTCAACTCCCGAAAATTACCTTCTCGACCAGCAAAAGTTATTTCTAGAATCTTCGTTCTTCGTTTTGGAGATTTTGGAAATCTTCGTTCTTCTGTTTTGGAGTTCTTCGTTTTGGACCTACCCCTTAAGTTAGACATAGTATGAGCTCAAATCCCTATGTCATTTGCTCCAAATTGTGAGCGTGCCTGACGACATCAATTCATATGGCACACAACTCTTGGGGATGTCTAGTCTCAAATCTATATTCGGCAATGTTGGTCCATGAGCTAGTTTTGGAGCCCCAGGGTACCCAAGGGCTGAAAACATCGAATTTCACAAACTTAACCACATAATAATGACATTTGGGTTTATTTCTTAGGGTGCCTGACGGCTTCAACGGATATGTTACATACATATGTCAAATTTTACTTTGGTCAAGGGATCCCATGGGTATGTTGATCCATGAGCTAGTTTAAGGGCCTCATGCAGGCAAGAGCCGAAAACCCTGATTTTTTATTTTTTTAAATGACAACATGATATGCCTTTTGCGCCAACGTGTGCTGGTGCCTGACGACATCAATCCATATAGCACACTACTCCTGGGCGTGTCTGGTCTCACATATATATTCGGCTATCTTGGTCCACGAGCTACTTTAGTAGCTCCAGTGCACCCAAGGGCCCAAAACATCGAATTTCACCACATAATATGAAAATTGGGTCCATTTTTTAGGGTGCCTGACGACTTTAATGGATATATCACATACATATGTAAAATGTTACTTTGGTCAAGGGGTCCATGTATGTGGGTATGTTGGTCCACGAACAAGCTTGGGAGTCGATCCCACGGTACCCGATGGCCTAAATCCCCGAATTTCACCACCAAATTAACCACATAACATGCCGCTGGGCCCATTTGTGAGGATCATGCCCGACACTTTCAATCCATATGACACATATATATAATTACTCCCGGGGGCGACTGGTCTAGTATATTGGTTCATGAGCTGGTTTATGAGTCCCAGGGCATCCAAGGGCATCGAATTTCCAAAAATTTACCTCGTAATATGTCATTTGGGTCCATTTTTGAGGGTGCTTGACCGGTTCAATGGATATGTCACATATGTCAAAATATTACATTCATCAAGGGGTCCCATGCGTAATGGTGTATATGCGGATATGTTGGTCTACGAAGTAATTTGAGAGTCTCAGAATACCCAAGGGCCGAAAAACCACAAACTTCACCAAATTACCATTTTGAAGGTGCCTGACGGTTCCAATCCATATGACACATATATAAAATCATTCATAAACGTTTTAGGTCTTACATCTACATTCGGGTATTTTGGTCTACGAGCTGGTTCCAGAGCCCTTGGTACCCAAGGGCCGTGAAATGAATTAAAAAGCAACATGTATGACGGCTTCAATGGATATGACACATATATCACATTATTGCTTTTGTCAACCGGTATATTGCGGGCATGCTGGTCCACGAGCTGGTTTAGGAGCTCCAGGCAGCCAAGAGAACCAATTAGGGCCTCAAAACTCCGATATTTGTTTTAATTGACCACATAACAATACCATTTTGGCCCATTTTTTAGGGTGCCTAACGACATCAATCCAAATGTCACATATATCAAGCTATCATTTGGTCTTAGTGTCCCATTTGTACTTTGTACATGCACCAAGTCTCAACTGTTTCAAAGCTTAACTTACTAACACTTGTATTGCTAACTAGTTTTACTTTTTACGCTCGGTTGGCGTTCATGTCCTCTTGAAGGATTTTTGCCGACTTAACCAATTCAGATCCGATTCAGATCCCATGTGTATATGCGGGTATGTTGGTCCAGGAGCTAGTTTCCTTAATTTCATCAAATTAAGCATATAATATGCCATTTGGGCCCATTTTTGAGGGTACCTGTCGGTTTTAATGGATATTTAACATATGTCAAATTATTCGTAGGGGTGTCTGGTCTTTCATTTATTTTTTGGTATGTTAGTTCACGAGCTAGTTAGAAAAACACGATTTTTTGTTTTTTATTTCAAAAGGAAAACAAAACATATATTTGGAGAAACCCCAAAACAAACATAAAAACATTTTTTGTTTGTTTTTTGTTTACATACTTTTTTACATACAAACATACTTTTGGTTGGAAATTCATGGCATTGCAATATAACCTCTTTGAATAAACGAGTATGCATGATACCGCAACATGGCAAAAAAATGCCTAGTCCGAATTCGAATCTGAGGCTGAATGAATCTGAATCTGAGGCTAACTTCAGGTCGGTTTCGTAAGGCTGTTTGCGATTTGTCTAACGTTAGGCCCCCAGGCCTAAATGCCATAAAGGGTAATGTTAGACTATTAACATTAGGCTCACAGAGTGGCGCACAGAACTTGACTTAACTTTAGTTGACCATTCAATCGATGTTAGAACTTTATGTTTTCACAAGCAAACGTTTCATAACTTAAGGAATCTTGGGGATTTATGCATACATACTACATTGTGGCTGTGCTTGGATACGAATTTGGGTGAAGTTGCAGCTGAAAATTTGGAAATATTGTAATGCCGTTCACACGAAGCAGAGCTAAGCCCAAGGCGAAAGGTAAAGCCAGCCCAGAAATTCAGTCATCTGTTCCTGCTAGTGTTAGTAATAAGACTGATGATGGGTCTCAGTTGTCTGACAGCCAACAAGTTCCCGGTAAGTATTACTAAATTAGAATGCTTCTCAATCTCTTCCATAGTCGAAAATTTGTTTTCTCCACGGCAAATATTTAGGCCTAGGCCTATACCATAATTTTTTTAAACCTAGGCCTAGTAGTAGTAGTATTAATAGGCTATCTGTTTACATCGTTGTTGTTCTAATTTGCTGTAATTTAAATGCATTGAACTTCAGAGAAAAATATGCCAAATTTTGTGGAACTGGCTAAGCTCCATGATGAAGATCTTTGGCATATTATAATTTACATGTTTGATGAACAATTTGATGTTCAATGTACTGTACAATATACTGTATATTGTACATTCTTTCCAATTTCCAGACTGGAATCTCTTCAGTGTTGCCTGCCACAAATTTTGAACGAAATCAAAACTTTGATTGTATGAAAAAGACAAACTGTCCTCAATTTCTAAAAGATTAAAATCCATTTTTTCATTCATTTTCCATCCCTTACCAAGTAATTTTGAGAAAGACCTCTAGCGGATTCATACAATTTTGTATCACCCCATAGGCCTTCAAATTTATTCAAGTTGTTTTTGTAAAAATAATAATTTGTTCTTGTTTGTTTTTTTAAAATTTTCACAGGATTGAATGAAGCAGGAAACCAGTCACAGAATCCAAATCAAACTGGGAGTGTATCAATTTATTCCCCACAGCATGTGCTCCAGATGGAACAAGTTACATCAGACGAACTACTTACATGCACATCGGATTCGGATTCACAATGGAATACTGTAGATGAAGAAGAGCTACTGCGTTTGAGCCCTTCTGAATTACAAAGTCAGGAATCTCTTGACGACAACAGAATGGATACTGATGATCCATCTGTCATTGGTGTTCCTGACATTGACATTGATAATCAGCAGGGTACAACAGCCAAGACCGAAAGTGGGCTTAATAACCTTTCATCTCCTCAGAAGGGTACATCAGATGTGCTAGAAGACTTGGTTTTAGAGACAGAAAAGATTGAACAAGTTCATGTGGAAGGCAGCAGTTCTTTGTTACCTCTAGCTCAAAACTTAGAAACAAAACGAGCAGATGAGATGAATTCCCTTGAAGATTCATCCCAGGACAGAAATATTTCTGACTTAAAACCTTTTGAAGCTCCTTCTGAAGATAGTGAGGTTATCAATAAAACATTTGCATCCAGTGGGCAAGCATCTTCACAACAACCTGGACAGTCATCAAGTGATCAGCCTCATACTTCAAAAGCTCTTTCCAACCAAGACCCTAAAGAATCACCTCAAGACGAAATTCCTTCCAACCCACTTGGAGAGGCATCTCCTCTTGTTGTAGAACCCATGTCTCCAGATGATGTGTCAAAGGAAATGCCCTCATGTGAGAGTGTTGTAGATCAGAAAGAGGAGGGAACTGCAAGTATACCCTCCTGTGAGGACAACCTTGATCAGAATGAGAAGGGGGTTGATGCAAGCCAACCAGTCAGTCAGTTGAACACCTCGAGTGCACCAGAGAGCAGTACATCTCATGAGGATGGAGGTGAAGACAAGACAGAGGAAGGTCAAAGTCTATTACCAATTGAAAATCAAAAGAATAAAAAGAGGCCAAACCATCTTCCGCTCCTGTACATAGAGGTATTGGATCCTTACTTGGTTCGATAAGAAATACTTTGCCAGAGGTAAGATTGTTTATAAAATGTCTGTTATTTTGCACTTTTCATTGTGGTAATTAATAATGGTAGTAAAATGAGAATGAGGTGATTATGATGAGGATCTTGATGATGAGCATGATGATGATTGTTATGGTGATGATCGTTATGGTGATGATGATAGTTATGGTGATGATGATCATTATGGTGATGATAATCGTTATGGTTATGATGATCGCTATGGTGATGATGATCATTATGGTGATGGTGTGAATATTCAAAACTAAAAATTGAAGCACAAGATCTTAATTTTTATGCAATGGCTTTTTTCATTTTTTAGATAAGAGTTAAGGGGGCCATCCAACTTTCGGTACATGGCATGCCGTCAAATCCCGGAAAACTGCGGGATTTTTTTTCTATTTATTACGGATTAAAAGCACCCATAAAACATGGTTCAGTGAAGCCATTGTACCAACAAACATTCCTGCATAACAATAGGAACAATACCTCACGATATTGCACAGGATATCGCTGGTAATCTTGTTGGAAAGTTCCTTCAACCATGAAGCTAATAATAGCTCCATGCTCCAACTGCACAAAGAATGATACACTGTTACTTTAATCTTATTTCAGCAACAGGATGGGATTGTGAAAGTCAAGTACTCAGGATAAAAAAGAAAGAAAAAAACCCTGTTACTTACTTGTAATGTGTTCCACGAAAAATAACATGTTTAAAACAAGTAACAAATAGTATTGCGATTCAACTGACTAACTCCTGCTACAGTACTGTCTCAGTTGATAGTTGCGTTGAGCCAAAATGCCTCAGTTTTTAAACTGGAGAAAAACTGAAAATGAATGTGTCTTCTGGCTTTGATTTTGCGGTGATAATGATATTGATCTGTCATCAAAAAAGAACAATTTCAAAATATCTTTTAAAAAGTTAAACTTTAAGTCTTTTTCTTTGTTATCTTTCACATTGGAGACATTTCAAGAATCAAGAAATCTTGACCAAATAATGTTTTACATTTTCATTTTTGTGTATGTTTTTCTTATCTTAGGCCTACCGTGTTCAATTTTTCATAGATTGATGACTTCAATGTTTTAGTCAAAATTGGGAATTTTAAACTTTGGTTTATTTTAAGCCTATACTTATTTGTGCACTGAAATTTTACTCAACAGAATGAAACAAAGTGACTGAAAAAGGAATGATCAACTTACTCAATTTTGCCGATTTTATTCTGAATTCAGAATGGTATACAGAATGTTATCTGGTTTTCAGGCGTGATGCTGTGTGGGATAGGAAGGGTGGCATGTGGTGGGATTTGTTACAAGATTTTTAATTTTCCTGCAGTAAACCATAGTACACATATTTCTACTGTATTGTATATTAATTTGTGACATGATTAGGCAGACTGCTGAAGTTCCTGATAAAAATCCTTGGAATTTTATTGGTCTGCGACAATTATTTGGAAAAAAGCGATTTGAGAGTTTTATCAATCAGATTTGTGTACAAATGACTCAAATGAAACCATAACTGATATCACAGAGTGACATTTTTCAAAACCCATTGTGCAATTTGCAGAAATATTTTCTGAGATTGTGTGATTTGTATCTCATTGACAAGTAAAATTTATTTTTCCATCTGAAGAAATGGAAAAGAAAAAATATATTCCCAATTAACGGAGCTGGAAAAAATCTACGGTTAAAGAAATCTGGAATTCGCTGGAAGAATTTTTTTTAAAGATTTCTTGAGTAAACAACAGTATATTGTGTTAAATATGTGCCCTATAAACGTCCCCCTTGTAATTGTGCGATGAAAAGTGCATTAAAATGCGAAAGAAGGAAGTATATAAGATGTATTGACTTCATACTATTTCTGTCTCGATTTTAATTAATTTTATATTTTACAATTTTATGAATACTATCTAGCTCCGCCAATTAATATAAAAAAAGTTGATTAATTTTATGTTTATTAATTTCCTGTGCACTCATTAACAGATCTGGAGAAAGTGATGTCACTTTGATCCCTGGTATGTACTGTATGACATGAAAATATTGGTGTTTACATAACTTTCACTTCTTTGCAGAGCCATGGTGACAAAACTAAGGATCGGTCAGAGAGCAAAACCTCACATGAGGATACTAAAGGTCAAGAAAAGAATGAGGAGGAAGCAAAGAAGAAGAAAGAACCCAAGCCATCTACCAATTCTTTTCTTTTGAGCAGGGGTATTGGTTCCATCATCGATATGATGAGAGGCTCACTACCTCAGGTAAGATTCAAATACCAGGGATGGATGGGCAACTTCTAATTTGAGTAGAAATCATGTTTAGCTCAACAACGAATACATTGTTGAGGTTATAAAATGGGTCAAATCTATTAACTTGTGTCAGGCTTTTGGCTAGAAATTTGTGAAAGAACAGACAACTTGTGCACCTGTCCATAGACATTTAAACAAGGTTATCCACAGCCCTAGCTTTGCTGTTTCAGAAGGGTGGCTCGCTCCGCCCCTCCGTTGGCCTGTCTTGCCCCTCCCTTCCCCTTTTGGTCCACCCTGCCTCTCAGTAGATAAAGACAAAAAGAAACATTTAAAAAAAAATATTTGAAATAATTCTTTAAAACTTAATAATATTAATTAATGGATACACAACACAAATTTATAGCATAGTAAGAAATTGTCCTGTTTTGTCTCATGAATGGTCCTTATGAGTCAAGAATAGTTTCATTTTGAGGTATGATTATAGCTAAAATCCCAAAGCTTCACCAGGGGCTTAAGCCTTAAGGGGCCCCAGGACCCCACAAAGAAAAAGTGCAGCTCTTCATGCACACATCAATGTGCCCCTCAACAAATCTAGCACCCTGCCCCTTATAAAATCAAGCTAGGGGTGTGAAGCCTCTATACCTGGATTCCTTCAAACCTGGCCTGTGGTGTATTTGTCTAAATATCAATTTGAGTAACTTGTCTATTTTTAGCAGGGGCACAAGGATGAAGCAGACCGAGAGGAGGGACCAATGTCAGAGGACAACAATGCTGTACTAGTTAAAGAAGAAGAGTTGGCTGATGGTACTGCCAAGCATCAGGTTAGTTATTCAGGGGTGGAAAAACAGCTATGTATATGTATGCTACATCGCCTAATAGAGCTGTGAACGTTTAGGGATTTTAGTAAACGTGTACACGCCAAAAAAAGCGAGCGTGTATCCTGTACACGAGTTTAGTACCGTAATTTTCGGAAATACACCAAAATTGTTCCAAAACTACGGGGCGAAGTAAAAAAATCGCGCAACTAGTATGGCAAAAGTACTGACTGCATTGCCCAAATAGACGCTGAGTTTTGCTTTCCAAATTGTAAAAAGTTTACTCTTACAGTATAAATCATCATTTTTATGGAAAATATGCATGGAAATTCAGTTTAGATAGAACAGATAACTTCCTTTCAATGTCATTTAAACTCAACATCGCGTAACTTGTTTGTCCTATTCGCTACGGCTTTTAAAGTTCTGTGAAAATCTTGCATATTGAGGCCTATGATAAACCTCGCCGTAAAACATTTCAAAACTACGCCACTACCAGGAAGTTCTGAAATATCAGTCCTCTCGAAAAAATGACCGCCATCTTTGCGAAGCATGCAGAATTTCAGCTTTAAAACCTTTTTCTGTTTATTTATAATGCAATATTTTTTCTTTCTTGCAAAATTTATTTGACTCATCAGGTAATATTTACATGTAAATGTACTGATTGTCACGATTCAAGTGTTTTTTGGTCGATGAAACGGGTCTTGATTGCATGGGATTTAAAGCCTTATGGCCTAACGTTTAGCCTATTGTTAGTTTCACTGTTTACTGCTGCACATTCGCGGTGCATTTTTACAAGTTAGATTACTCAGATTTTGGCGAAATCAAAGTGCATAATATCCCCATTCATTGGTGATTACTGCGCATTTGTGATTTGCACATTTAAAAAAGATTATGCTAATCGGGTTTAGAGTTTGTAAAAAATCATTGATTGGAATTTTGTCAGCCGAATGTGTGTGTGATTTGAATCATGATATTGATTTTCAACGGCAAGACACTAGGCCTATAATGTATAAAAAAACGATTACTCGCAATGAAGTATTTAGTAAACGTTTACAAGATTTGCGAGCGTGTAGCGAGTATACGCTAAACGGTCACAGCTCTATCGCCTAAGGTCATTTCGCAGTCGTCTAAACAATCAGTCCCTTCAACAGTTGGTACTTTCTCTTGTTATTTTTTAGCTTGACTATTGTAGTATGTTGTTTTATGGCTTGCCAAGTACGTCAATAACTAAATTATTATAAAACTAAAGGGTTCAAAATTTTGCAGCGAGATTGATTTTAGGGAAGAAGAAATATGATGGTGCTTCAGCAGGCTTGAAGTCCTTACATTGGTTGCCAATAAGGTCTAGATTTTTATTTTGGTTGCTAAGGTCTAGAATTTTATTTCGGTTGCTATGAATGTATTTCAGATGTATAACTGGATTAGCTCCAACCTACTTAACAAGATATTTTCATGTAAAACAAAGCAGTTATTCACTGAGATTAACTCATTCTTGCACATTCGAAATAACAAAAACTTACATAGAAATCTTTGGGGATCGTTCATTTTCTGTGGCTGGGCCAAAAGAATGGAATAGATTGCTGGCCGAGAAAAAATAATAACTTTTTTTCCCCTTTTCAAAAGGAACTTTAAAAAAACATTTTTCAAATAGCATTTAATTGATTACTATGCCTTGTACTCTGCTTGACTTTTTGCTTTTTGTTTTGATTGTAAAGTGCCACTAATTATATTAGTATTGTAGAAGTGAGCGCTATATAAATAGCACCTATTATTATTAATATTATTTTTCTTTTTTATGTAAATGTATATTTTTTATTATTCTTTTTTATTTTATCATTATTATTATTTTTGAAAATACAGTGGGCCACGAGACCGATGGACACAGCAATTTTTTAGATCAAGAAAAATAGCAGGAAAACAGAAAAAGGAAAATCTATGTATATATTAAAAGTTTGTTTAACTGTTATGTCAATTCAAGAAGATATATTCTTAAACTAACAATTCTTTAAAGGCCACTAAATTCTTTTTTTTTTTGACTTAGTCCCAGAAAGTAAAATATTTGTTCCACCCCGTGAGCTTAAAAGACAATGTAATTTTAGGTTTTTTGTTATTCAAAAGTACACCTGGTATTGTTGGAAATTTAAAATAGTTTTGTGTGACTAAATTCAAAGGAAGCTTGATTTTATCAGGAACAAAAATCTTGAGGATGTTCTGTATGTTGGAGTTTAGTTGGAAGCCATTACTGCTAATTAAATTAATTACAACGGGAAATTGTCTATTTTTAGCTCAATGAAGTTGATCTTATAAATGGGAAATTTCTGTTAACTTTTGTCTCCCATTTTTTAAATGTATCTAGTTAGAGGTGTTTGACCAAAGACTTGAAATTAGGCAATCTTGAAGAGCATGAAATTCTCCACATGGGTGTTTTCAGTTTTTCATTTACTGTTTGCAATACCTAAAATAGAGCAATTTTCATTTTCATCAATTTCTTGAAAATCTGCAGTCAAATCTGGAAAATATGTGCTGGTGTGTAAATAATTTCCTACAGCTGACACCAGGGAATTGATAAGACACGAAAGAGGTACCACTTTGTTCACGCTACAGTGCACAATATCCTCTGTTGTGTGGACAGCATGGAATACTTATCCCTGTTAACCACCCTCTTTATCTTTGCCTGAGTGATTTGTTGCAATGTAAAGCAAAAAGTACATTTGCCAACTATTTAAAGGAATATTCCCATTGTTTTTTTATAACCTTTCATAAGAAAGAGAAAAATATTAGAAACAATTTAGTACAAAATTATGTTACAATTTCAAAGTCAACAAAGTCTTTACTAACTCTGGGCATCTTTGATTTTTTATTTTTTTTTTTGGTGGTGGTGTTGTTTGGGCTTTTTATGGGGTGACTAACCCTTCTTAGCCCATAATCTTGTTATGTTATGATATGTTATTCCAACCATAAGATATTCAAATTTTAAGGTTCACAAAAAATGCCAATAAATGAAAAATAATAGGAAAAGGCTCAGTATGACATCACAGCAACACATTCTCCCACAAAGTTGATGTATTTCATTAAAATCTATCATCCTTTTTATATTGGTAAAACCTGCTAGAAAAATAAATTGATGATAGTTAGGTATTTATATACATTGCCAAATATACCCTACTTCAATAACTTTTGGAAAATTGTTTCTCATCATACAGAAACAACCTATTAACGTTCAAAGAGATACATAAACATTTTCAATGGAATTGTCTCTATGACATCATCAAACATGAATTCATCATACTGTACAAAAACTTTAAAATGCAATCGGAAATCTTTAAAAATCCATATCTCCTGAACGGAATATGATAACAACCTGATTTTTGTACCAAATTGGCTCTAAAACTATGCTCTTTCAAATAAAATTTTACAGAAAACCTGGGAATATTCCTGTAAGAAAAAAAAAAGCTATGGATTTATCCTTCATTTGAGGAAATTTAAGAGCAAAAATAAAGATGATGCAACCTTAGTAAGAGATTAATTGTTAATTATCACATGAATGATGATTTTATTGTTAAGAAATATTGTTGGACGGGTCTAAAGTGTACTTCCTTGGATTCCATTGGGAAAGTCCCATGGAGTTTTATAGATTTTTTCCTTTCTTAGGGAAAGTCAACTGCTTAACCAACAAAAATACAAAAATTGCCAGTTAAATACATGTAAGACAAGTACATGTAATATCAGTATGAATGATTTCAATATTGTTTTCTCTGAAAAAGTCTTGCAAGGGGGATGAAGTATGCTTCCTACAAATCCAGGGGGACAAACCCCATATTCCACAGTTTCTCCTTTTCTGGGGGAATTAAAATAACTTTGTCTTTTGGATTGGGGGCATGGCCTCGTAATACAGACATGTGTGAAAGCCTTGCTGTTTCTTTAGTTCCACCAAGGATGTGTTCGTACATCCTTGGTTTCACATCATATGATTGACGCATTTTCAGACAAACTAATTAAAAGAAAGTGTGTACAATGTTAAGAGTATAATCAATGGGAATATTGCAAAAATAAATTGCTTCTTATAAAATACTATTAAACGACAGTAGACCATGAATGTATTTTTTTTTATGCAAAACTTGACTTGAAAATGGTAACTCACCATTTCATCTTCCTTTGATATCATCTTTTGAACATTTTTGTGATGAAGTTGAGCTTCAACATCATTGATTGTTCTGGTTATGTACATAAAATTAATACTTGAGTATGGATTGTTTGGTAAGACTGATAAATCCTCCTCAAATTCCAATTCCTAGTGCCATCCCTATTGTCAACTTCAAGTTATCTTAGTGGACATACAGTACCAAGTTGCACTGGTACTTCCATCACTTTAATAAAAAAAATGCCAAGTGGTTGCTTGTCATCAAAGATGAATATGATTTTTTATATTTTTTATTGTTCTGTTTCACGAACATAAAGTGTTTTACAAAGTTCACTTTTCAAATTGAGTAATCATAACATAGATTATAACATAATGGAAAATATAGCTATTACAAATAGTCAATTGATATGTCGGAACAGGTAGTTTTCAAGAACAAAAAAGGAACAGCAACTGAAAAAATAAATATTCAACAACTTTACCAGCTTCTACCCCTCCCCGTCACCCCCACTGCACCCAGCACCCGTCCTTGTAGGTACAAAACTATACAACTAAACATCCAAAAATGGTGTTGTTGATTCTGTACTCTTTATCTCCAGATGAAGCTTTTCAAGCAGATTGGTATATCAGAAAACTTTGAGTATCGAGAGCTTGTAGATTGGAAATGCTACTTGTGCAACACTATCAGTAGAGGCACCAAGGTAAGATCTCCATCAGAGCTTAGTAAATACTGCAACAGTCTTTATCAAGTTTGCAATTTGGAAGAAAATGATCTGGGATGGCAAATAATTTTGTTTTCATGTTTTGTAATCATAGTTATTGGTTTCTTTCTGTTGGAGTAAGTATTAACATCCCTCTAGTTTTAACAAAAGATAAAAAATGTCATGAGAAGAATAAGGTCATGGGCTGCGGAGCAATATTTCAAGTGTGGAGGGCACACATGTTTGAAACAATTGATCCGAAAGATGGAAATGCAAAATCAGTGAATTGGTAATAATCAATCTCTTCGGTTACTTTCTAACTTCTCCCTCCCCCCTAAAAAAATAGTTTTGGTTTGGTATTGTTACAAATGTTTATTTTGTTATGAAACATAGAAAAATAAATACATGTGATTACGTCAGCGGCGGCGAAGGAAGAAATTTGACAGTGGGGGCCAGTCCCAACAATGCAGAAATGAATGAATCTCATGTAACGGTCCAAAAACTATCATTGTAAAGAGAGGGTTTGTAAAATAATTGAAAATTGTGGTAAAATTTGGCAACATACAGTATATCCTGAAAACAGAAGAAACATATCACAGAAATTAAGGAAATTTTACAACGATTGAAGCAAATTTTGCAAAAATGAAGGAAATATTACAAAAATTGAATGAGATTTGCCAAAAATTAAACAAAACCCTAAAAATTGAAGAATTTTGTTCCCAAAACTTCAAATAGGTAGGGAAATATTGAGGGAAATTCAGACATAATCTCAAAGGAGAGGGGGGGGGGGTAACCCAAAACAATTCAAACACTTATTCTATTTCTGAGATATTAAAAGTTTAAATTCAAAGGTAAAATGACATCACTGATCCACAACTATTCACAATTGTAAAATAATTTTTATTGCGTACTGCATAGTACATACTCCCATTACTTTTTGTGAGTATTTATCCTGGTAGTGTATGCTTTATAAAGTCTATTTGGGCTTTTGTACTCTTTTGTTTATATAGAATTACCTCGAGCATTGTAACGGTAAGAGGCACGAGCAGCGGACCAAGCACCTCTCAAGCGAAAAGGGAAAGGTTGGCCGTGAGAATCTGCTTTCCAACATACGCAAGCTGCCCCCCAAGACAGGGTTAGGTTGCTTATGTTTTCTTATGAATTTTATCTTTTTATAGTATGAGCTTTTTATAGTATGAGCTTTTTATAGTATTAGCTATTTATTTATATTTTTATAGTATGAGCTTTTTATAGTGGGAGCTTTTCATAGTGGGAGGTTTTCATAGTGGGAACTTTTTATAGTGAGAGCTTTTTATAGTAGGAGCTTCTTATAGTTGGAGCTTTTTATAGTAGGAGTTTTTCCTGAAATGCACATTTGCTTGAATGCTGCATAACTTTGTGTGGTAATGTATATCTCTAAGTTATTGACATGAGAAATAAATTAAGGTTGGTGCTTGTTTTCAATTTTGTGATATAACATTTCTTCCACAGAATGATAAGATGGGTGGGTTAACTCCACAGTCATCAAATAAGATGGGATTTTTTCACAGTTTTGTAACACATCAATTTTTTTGGGTGTGGGTTTTATACTTTCCTCGCAGGCTGCAATACGCATTTATTGTTCCTCTAAAAGGCTTTAGTAAAAGTGTTACCAATACAAAATTAAATCCATTCCAGAATGATGAGGCTGGTGTCTTTTTGTGATGCAAGCAGATAAGAATCAGTGACTTTCCCTGAACAAGCTACCAGTCCATCACAGGGTATGCACCAGTCCATCACAGGGTATGCACCAGTCCATCACAGGGTATGCACCAGTCCATCACAGGGTATGCACCAGTTTATCACAGGGTATGCTGGTACTCATTTTTTACAGCCAAGTAGAATGAAGCAAGTGGAGTAGGACATAATACAAGACACATACTGTGAATCTTACCCAGGACCATACTGGGACATGTACTGGGAATCTAACCTAGGACCATACTGGGACACATACTGGGAATCTAACCCAGGACCATACTGGGAATCTAGCCCAGGCCATGCTGGGACACATACTGGGAATCTAGCCCAGGCCATGCTGGGACACATACTGGGAATCTAACGCAGGACCATACTGGGACCATACTGGAAATCTAACCCAGGACCTCTCTACTACCGGGCCACTGCTCTTCAAGTACCAGATCTTATGACGTTGCAACGTAGGTTCTAATATTGTTTGGATATCCGTTTTTGTAAAGTGAAATGTATAGAATTATATTCTATCATTTGAACCAAGTTGGATTTTCCTGCGAGGTGTTATAATCTTTCCTCTCTATTACATGTTCTGAGTTAAAAATATATGTTTTAGATACTTTTGTTGGAAATTTTTGTGTTGGAATATTTTGTTGTATCTGCCACAGTGCCACTGGCTTGTACATGATTGAAGTTAGGAAGGAGCCACAAGAATTACGAGAAGAAATAAGTGGGAAGTTTCTTAGATCTTTGTTCCAAATCTGTGAATGTCAGCTGTTGCATTGATAATTGTCATTTTGAGTGTTCCTAACATCAGTTCTTCTAAATGATTTTATTACAGTCTACTTCTATTCGTGGCATCAGTTAAGGTGATGTGGGAAACTAGATTTTCTCCATTGGAAATTTGGTATAACACCAAACCCTTGTTTATTCATTTCAGTTTGGATGTGGATGTCCACAATTTATAGTTCAAAATTAATATCCAGTTCTTCAAGTGTTTTCATTTGGATACCAGACGCACGTCATCTGTGCTAGTTACCGCAGATCATTCAATTCATCCAATACTTTAAATGAATGAGCAGTTTAAGCACAATTCTCTTTGTTCCAGCTTTACAGGAATCAAGTTACACAATGCATCTTATATAATCATCATGTAATTTCAAGTGTTACTTGATACATTCTGTTTTCTAGTTATTGCCCTTTTATGCGATCAGTGATAGCGATACTTTGAAACTTAAATTTCTTTATTGGAATCACACCCATGTTCATTTTCTTCATCAAATTGAATGCGAGTCTTCCCAGTTATCACCAGTTATCACCAGTTATCACCAGTATCCGATGTAAATTCTTTGTCAGATTCTAAAACTGTTTTTGATACAAGAATCACATCAAGAACATGGCACAACTTAAATGTTCCTTGTGGCGAGTGTCTTTTTCTTGAGTTACCTTTTCCAAATAATCACAGCATTTGTTCAATATTATTTACTGTGAATGTTTATCGAACAAAAGTTGGTGGATGTTAGCTCTGCTATACTCACACACATGACCAATACATTTTACCCTATTTTGGGAAGTATACTGTGTATACTGTAGTGTGTGTGGTTACCAAATGCATATCTCTCCACTTATATTCAAGAAGTCATGAAAACAACAGCAATCTCGGTAGTTTGTATTGGACGCTGCAATAGTGCAAGATCCATTTCCAGCTGCATTTTTGTGTCGGAAAATAAAAACAACTTATTTCTGTACAGAAAGGTTTTGCTGATTGCCAAAGTGTTTAGAATGTGTAAATGTCTTGAGAATATATCATTATATATTTGTGCTTGGATACTATACATCCCCTTAATGTGCATTAAACATTGGGAGTATTCTATTCTCTACAAACGTTACTAGTCTATCACAAAGCTTGGAAAATATTGTGGGTTCATTTGAAATAAGTCGTGATTGTCGGTATTGATTTACACATTTAACACATTGAAAATTGTTTTCATAGCATTTGGAATACCCTCACAGCTTACTGCTGTGGAAGCTGATCATTGTCATCAATGGTGGATTAGTCAATCTAGGACAGATGTTTATATAGTTTGGGGTAATGTTCACACACAGTCAATCTAGGACAGATGTGTATATAGTTTGGGTAATGTTCACACAGGACAGATGTGTATATAGTTTGGGGTAATGTTCACACACATTAGTCAATCTAGGACAGATGTGTATATAGTTTGGGGTAATGTTCACACACATTAGTCAATCTAGGACAGATGTGTATATAGTTTGGGGTAATGTTCACACACATCTGTCAATCATGAAGTTATCAGAAAAATGTCATATTCAAGAAGCATGAATGATGCGTTCTGCAGACAATCAAATTTTCATATGTACAGCAAATTTTGAAAGAAAATTATTCATATATGCTTTAAAATGAAGATCACTGATCACTTTTGGGAGAAAATGAGCAACAAAGTTAAAGGAATATTCCCGTGAATGTTCATTTTAATATATATATACGTGTATATATATATTTACTTCAAGTTATACCTTACCTTCCATGCTATAATATGCAATCTGGTCACACGACCTGATTCTAACGCACTTCTAACCGAACCTAAAAAACGCAGTAACCAGCCAAGCCCTGACCTCCATAATACCTCTGTACCACCTCACTCTTTTTCAGTGCGTTTGTTTCACAACATCGCTGAAAACTGGTCACTTTTATTTTATTTTTAATTAACCTTTCTAACTCTTTTCTCTTGGCAGCTTCTACCTGAAGGGTTTTACGCTGCCCGTTCTCATCTGGCTCGCCTTTTCAAGTCTTCCGAGAGAAGGGTGAGATAGCCATGGGTCGAGATTTCTTGGCCGACCTACGACTTTACCCGTGTAGCCTACATAGGATAGCGGGTTTTGTCTCCATTCGTACATAGCGTGGCTAGTTCGAGGCGTCCTACTCGTGGTGGGTGTTTTGGGTCCTAGAGCACAGGTTGTGCCTGTCTGGGGACCTCTGCCCGAAATTAGTCTTTTTCTCCCTTAGCCCCACCCGCCTCGAGGTGACCCTAGCGTTATACTATGTATAGTGTTTAACCGTTAGGATATTTCAGTACACCTTCTGCGTATGCATTAGGCCAATTTCCTTTTTCGATTTTGGGCGCATGCGCATTGGGTCTTAGTCACCGCTGGGTAAATGTGGGGTCGCCTGTAACAACTCTAGGAGCTACAGTTGTTACTAGCGAGCTTATTTTCGTTTTCACGTTAACAGCATATGAATATTTTTATTTTCTCACACAGTTTGGAGATAAAATATTTAATTTTCAGTTGAACTTGGGGTGTCGGAGGGCCTGAATACAGTGACCTCAAGGTGGAGTCTCCCGGCGTAAAGTCATTACGTTGGATCGTTTTCGGGTTTCTAAAAGTTTTCAGATAGAAAATTTTTTGGTTTTAAATTTTTTCTGTTAAAGCAAGTGTTGTTGTTCTGTTTAGAATGCTATGCCTGCGTCTCTCTTTAGCGTGTCGTGAATCATAGTTACTTTGCCGTGTTTAGGTTTATGCGCTTGGACTTACGTTCTTCTCTTAGAGAATTTATTTTTTCAGTAAAATTTTTCTGTTTAAGAGAATTTTGGTGTTCTGTTTAGACTGCTAGGCCTTGTCTCTCTTTAGATATATAAAGAGATTCACTGAGAAGATCTACTTACTTTGCGAAAGAGAGAGATATCCTCTGTAGTCACCTAAAGTTGTAAACCGCAGTGGATAGATGTTCTTAGGCTCACATGTGCGGCGCCCGGTTGTGTGAGTTATATCTGTTGGTTCCGGCCGTATAAAAGAGATTCGCAGGGGCATGGACGTCGCCTCTGCAGTTATCAAACCGGTTCCAAAGGGTTCCATTGGACTCCTAGAAGGCGCGTTGAGCGCCTAAAGGAGCGGTTCCCTCAAATTCCAGGAGTCCAGAGATATCCTCTTAGGAGTCCATAAGTTAGCGACCCCCGTTGTTCACCCGGTAAGTTGGCTCTGGTTCCAAGCGGTTCCATTGGACGGTCCTATGCGACCAGCGGCCGTTATTGGTGACGGTTCGTGGAGCGGCTCCACTGCGCGCCGGTTGTTCCATTGTGGTTCCAGGGATTCTGGTGAGTTCCATAAGTTCCATCCATGCGGTTCAGCGGCCCATAAAAGTTCGGGGGCGGATCCATGGGTTCGGAGTTCCATAACCCGTTATTCTGAAGTTCCGAGATTCACGAGTTCAGAACCTCTGTTAGGGGCGTTAGCGGGCCGGTTCCTCACGTTCAGCGGCCCACGTTAAGTTGTAAACCGGTTCAGCGGTTCCCGTAAGCGGTTCCAATTTATCGGAGGTGACCTATATAGCGACTTATTTTTTCTTCTTGGTCCTGCTGGCCACAACCCTGTGTTGGCGTTACAAGTTCCGTATTTATTTCTGATACTCCTTGGACATGAAGGACGGGTCCCGAGTGTGATGTTTTACACACCCAGGATGTCTGCGTGATGCGTGGTGCGGCGCTTCAAATTCACGCTCGGTGACATCCATCTCTGCGATATTTTACGGCGTGCAGATTATGCAGTCAAATCGTACTCTTTTGCAGCGATTGGGATCTAGCCCGTGGTGAACTGGGCTCCACGCGACGGTACTGTGGCGGAGAAAGTGGAGAAGCGACGGTCTGAGAGGCCCTCTTCGTCTCCCGCCGCATATATATATATATATTCATATATATATATGACTTTCTTTACAAGATATAGCATCATATTTTCTTCTTGGTCGGTATTATATGTATATATATATATATCATGTGTGGATATATATATATATATGTATATACTCTTTGCCGGCGATATGGTGATTATATATATATATATGTGTATATATATATTTATATATATATATATATATATATATATATATATATATATATATATATATATATATATATATATATATATATATATATATATATACACTCACTATATATATATACACACTCCATATATATATATATATATATATACACTATATATATATATATATATATATATATATATATATATATATATATATTTATGTATATATATATATATATATATATATATATATATATATATACACACACACATATAGATATATATATATAGATATTTATATATATATACACACACATATATATATATATATATACAATATATATATATATATACAATATATATATATATATATATATATATATATATATAATGAGGACTATTAAAGAAACAAGTTCAAAGTTAAATCCATCCAAGCTATTAGGCTCATGGGACCGGTGCTTATCCTCACTTTCCATGGCGCAAGCGGATGAGAGCACATGACTCCCCCTAGATGGGACGCCAGTCCATCACAGATTAACTCCCCAGCAGTGCTGGTACTCATTTTACAGCTGAGTGGACTTACAATAAGCAAGTAGAGTAAAGTGCCTTGCTCAAGGAATCGAACCCGGTACCTTTTGAATACGAGCATAACTCCTTAACCAATAAGCCATTGCACCTCTTATTAAAGAAACAAATTAGTGTAAAAATCATGTTGATATCTTTTATACGTTTAGGAGTTATTGCATTTCAAACATTGTGTGAGTGTATTGAAAGTGACCTTACAGTGTAAAATATGATTTCATGAAGGCAGATCCAAGATAATTCCGATGTACTGTATTTCTATAAAACAGAAACATTTGTTTTCTTTTGCTTAAAGTGTATTTAAAGGTTCATGAGCAAATGGAAAAAAGTATGTTCTTATAAGTGTATGTTATACCCTATGTCAATAAATGAACTGCTTCCGGTAATTTAGGAAGAGACAATTAATTTTCAAAGAAATTATCAAAAATTTGATTTGCCTTTATGACATCACATTGTACACTGTGAGGTCACTTTTCCCCACACTCTCACAATCTTTGAAATGCAAAAACTCCTAAATGTTCAACAAAGAAAAAGTGTTATTGAATCACATGTCCTGAATATCAGTGCAAAGTGTTATTGAATCACATGTCCTGAACATCAGTGCAAAGTCTTATTGAATCACATGTCCTGAGTATCAGTGCAAAGTGTTATTGAATCACATGTCCTGAATATCAGTGCAAAGTGTTATTGAATCACATGTCCTGAACATCAGTGCAAAGTGTTATTAAATCACATGTCCTGAACATCAGTGCAAAGTGTTATTAAATCACATGTCCTGAGTATCAGTGCAAAGTGTTATTGAATCACATGTCCTGAATATCAGTGCAAAGTGTTATTGAATCACATGTCCTGAATATCAGTGCAAAGTGTTATTGAATCACATGTCCTGAATATCAGTGCAAAGTGTTATTGAATCACATGTCCTGAATATCAGTGCAAAGTGTTATTGAATCACATGTCCTGAATATCAGTGCAAAGTGTTATTGAATCACATGTCCTGAATATCAGTGCAAAGTGTTATTGAATCACATGTCCTGAATATCCAGTGTAAAAGTGTTATTTTGAATCACATGTCCTGAATATCAGTGCAAAGTGTTATTGATTGCAAAGTGTTATTGAATCAAAGTGTTATTGAATCACATGTCCTGAATATCAGTGCAAAGTGTTATTGAATCACATGTCCTGAATATCAGTGCAAAGTGTTATTGAATCACATGTCCTGGGGTCACATGTCCTAAATATCAGTGCAAAGTGTTATTGAATCACATGTCCTGAATATCAGTGCAAAGTGTTATTGAATCACATGTCCTGAGTATCAGTGCAAAGTGTTATTGAATCACATGTCCTGAATATTAGTGCAAAGTGTTATTGAATCACATGTCCTGAATATCAGTGCAAAGTGTTACTGCATCACATGTCCCGAATATCAGTGCAAAGTGTTATTGAATCACATGTCCTGAACATCAGTGCAAAGTGTTATTGAATCACATGTCCTGAATATCAGTGCAAAGTGTGATTAAATCACATGTCCTAAATATCAGTGCAAAGTGTTATTGAATCACATGTCCTGAATATCAGTGCAAAGTGTTATTGAATCACATGTCTTGAATATCAGTGCAAAGTGATATTGAATCACATGGGTTTTTTACATTTATTGATCAATAGAAGTAAATATCATTTTGACCATATTTTGTTGATATGATACCTTTGTTGTTGATATGATACCTACCTTGTTGATATGATACCTTCGTTGTAGATATAATACCTTCTTTGTTGATATGACACCTTCATTGTTATGATACCTTTGTTGTTATGATACCTTCGTTGTTATGATACCTTCATTGTTGATATGATACCATCGTTGTTGATATGATTTCTTCGTTGTTGATATAATACCTTCGCTGTGATACAGTATGGTATCTTCATTGTTGTTATGATACATTCGTTGTTGATATGATACCTTCATTGTAGATATTTTACAGACTTAATGTATCTTTATTATTTTGATCCCATAAGGATCTCAATGTAGCTTTGGTACGAGTAATTTTGTCAACAAAGAAGAGGTACTGTTTGAAATACTGGTACAGTAGTTCATACGTGAGTGAAAAAAAGGTCAAAGAACTATCACTTCATTATGAGTTGGTGCTCAATTCTTCTCTGCAAATGATCACATTTATAGGGGTGGTCTCTAGCTCTAGCCACAAGCTCTAGCATTAGCTCTAGCACAAACGTGGATGAAAATTCATTAATATTTATTTTTGTGGTTGGAAGCAGTAAAGTTTTAAAGTACCGGTATTAGTAGCTCACATCTTGGCTGTCATTAATTACAAGTACCGGTTTTCACATCTTGGCTGTCATTAATTACAAGCACTGGTATTCACATCTTGGCTGTCATTAATTACAAGTACCAGTATTCACATCTTGGCTGTCATTAATTACAAGTACCAGTATTCATATCTTGGCTGTCATTAATTACAAGTACCGGTTTTCACATCTTGGCTGTCATTAATTACAAGTACCAGTATTCACATCTTGGCTGTCATTAATTACAAGTACCGGTATTCACATCTTGGCTGTCATTAATTACAAGTACCAGTATTTACATCTTGGCTGTCATTAATTACAAGTACCGGTATTCACATCTTGGCTGTCATTAATTACAAGTACCGGTACTAATATTTGATCGAGTACCAGAATACTGCCTAACGCTATCTCAATGCCCTGAATTTGTGTGTTTACATGTGTGCATATTTCAAGACCAACTTTTAGCTTCTCATATTTACAAAGTACCCAAACCACCTGTCCCAAACAACTGCAGTTTTGCATATGTCATCGTCATGAAGTTTTTGCAATGTACATCGGGTGATAAATCTTTTCCTTTGTTCTCTTTTCATTGGATTTTGCAACCTCTAAATGTTTTCTTCTCATGCAATTTAAAAATAAGAGGTACAGTAATGTTTAAACTCGCGACAGATTGTTATACCCGTATGCTGTAGTACCACATATTGCTAAATTGCAAATTCAGAGTGGAGAATGGATGTTTTTAAAGATGATTCCGAGATTAAAAACCAAATTGTTATGATGATCCTCTTCATTATGCTATAATAATCCACGAACATCAAAGCCAGATTTGTTAGCATGAAAAACCAGAAGTAGAGTTCTTGGATTTTCAGCCATGTGAATCTATGTGCATGAAAAATTCTTAGATTTTCAGCTATTTAAAGCAATACAGACCTGAGAGTTACTCAGATTTTCAACTATTTTGACCAGTGTGGAGTTTTAACCAATAAATCATCATCCCGCGAGCATCAAAGCCAGATTTATGAGCCTGAAGAACCTGAATTACAGGTTTTCTTAGATTTTCAGCCATTCAAAGCAATGTGTATGAAAGTATCTTAGATTATTAGCTGTTTTGACCATTGTGGAATTTCAACCAATATCATTAAAGATAAAAGATTCTTTAATTTTAAACAATTTTGAGTTGTGTGGATGTTTAGCCAATTTAGATTAAAGAAGGAAGATTCTTGGAATTTAAACATGTGTAGCAAATGCTAATTAAAAGATGAAGGAGTTTTAATCTCGTCTGCTTGTGGCAAAGTAACCGTTGTGTATGCAGTCAAGTGGAAGCTGAAAGTCAGCAGTCATGATGTACAGTTTTCAAATGGAAGGGCATGGTTCTAAAGACTTTAACTTCTTTGCTTATTCAAAGGAAAGAAATGTGTTTTATAATTCTGTGTTTTCATTTGGAAGCAAAATCTACTTAAAGAGAATTCAGTTGGAAGTTGCTTTTTAGTTCAATGTGAAAGTAAAATTTACCACTTCTAGTTTTGTGTACACATGCAAGTTTGCATTTTGTGTGTATTAAATCTGAAGCAAAGTGAACCTTTAGTTAACGTTCGTTTTATATTCAAGTGGAAGTACAATCAGTGATACTATACAAACAGGGCACATGCCTTGTTACAAACAGGGCACATGCCTTGTTACAAACAGGGCACATGCCTTGGTACAAACAGGGCACATGCCTTGTAGATTGTTTCTTTGATATTTTGCAGTTCCTTATAAGTGTTTGCATGTCAATCAGAAAAAATCTGATGCAATTATATTTATATTGGAAATTGGCATCCTTCTTGAGAAGAAAAGGTTTCTGACATTATGTGCCTCAATAGCAAAATTTATTGATAGGCCATATTCTCTTGTACAGCTGGGAACCAGTTTTAATGGAAATTGATTTTGGAGGCAAAGTTTACCACAAGTTCATATCATGTGTTTTGTTCAATGTTGTGCTAAATTGAGCACATTTTTCTTTGTGTATTCAATTGGAAGTACCTGCAATATTACCTGGAATTAAACATATCTTGTGCATTCAATATCTTACTACTGTAGCGGTAAATATTCTTTCATAATCATATTCAATTAAAATTCAAGACATGTTTCTTTATATTCCAAGATGCTGCATGTTGCCAAATAGTTGATAGAATAGAACAAAAAAGTGACAAAAGTATTTCAAGACCCTTCCTTTTTAGGTGCCACACTAATGTCAAATTGTGGCAGCTAATGTTCTGAGATTGTGGCAGCTAATGTTCTAAGATTGTGGCAGCTAATGTTTTGAGATTGCACTATTTGAACAGAAAATTGAAGTGGATGCTGAAAATGAGCATCAAATCACAAAGTTGCTTGAACATTTCTGTGTTAAAGGTTTTGAGTTTTTCTAAAATAGAAAACTGAAAGACTATACCATGTGTTGCTTGGTAACAGTGTGGTACACTCTGAATACTAACGATATGTTTCTTTGTTTTAATGAGCATGATTTTACTCATTTGCAGATTCTATGGACAAGCAAAATATAGGCTGTGGTGGTGATGACCGTGGGTACTGCTGGTGTATTCCAGGATGGTAAAATAAAGTCGTTTTTCATTTTTGAATGTCTAGGTTGTGAACCCTATGTATAATTGAAGAGCTAGTGATTCGATTAACATTAACTCAGATTCTATTTTAACTCAGACAATGCAACTGCTTGAAGTTTTTAATGAATTTCTTTTGGATGAAAGTGCTGCATCACCTGTATTTACAATATTTCCTGTGGATAAAAGATGAACATTTTTGTGCTTTGTGAAAAATATATTAATGTGAAATTGAGGTGAAATATGGAAGTGCACCTTGCTCTCATCGGCCTGTGCTTTATAACCAAAGAGGTGGCACTCTACTATTATGGTTTCCCGTTCATGAAGCACAAAAGGGGCACTCTACTATTATTGTTTCTTGTTCATGGAGCTCAAGAGGTGGCACTCTACTATTATTGTTTCTCGTTCATGAAGCTCAAGAGGTGGCACTCTACTATTATTGTTTCTCGTTCATGGAGCTCAAGAGGTGGCACTCTACTATTATTGTTTCTCGTTCATGAAGCTCATTTATTGCCAGGATTTGTTGTATTTTTGTTCCGTGAGGAAAAGGAGATTCCATCAAGAATGCAAAGCATTCCATAGAAGTGATGTAAAAACCATAGGAGAACATCTATATTGTAGTGAGAAGTTTGAACCTTTGTTGGACTGAAATTGAGTGAGCCCACCTTCCCTGTCCTCTCCCTCTCCAAGAAGGGTTAAACAAAAAGTGTAAAGTTAAGATATTTTATCAGCGAGGAGTTATATTTTTTGAGGACAGTACAGCGAAGTATTATTTTGTAAGGACACAATGTAAAAACTGTATCACTAGAAAGAAATGTCTGCAATTAAGGAAGTGCAGCTCTCCATCTGATGAAGGTTGCAGGAAAATTGAAAATGTTACAGATTTTTTTATGATAGAGGAATTACATTTTTTAAGGACAATAAAGAGATATTCAGGCGTAAAGCTCTGTCTTATTTGTGTAGAAATGACTGTGTGGTAAGTCTACTATGGAAAGTTGACGTCTTTATCCTTACATTCGTAACAATTATTAATGTATTTTAAAAAAAGTTTAAAAAAAAAAAGTTTAAATAATTTTTCTTTAAACTTTCTTTGGTTAAGATTATTATTATAACTACCCTTTGTAGATTTTCGACATTTTATGACCAATCAGATGGTTTTTAAGCCTCAAAATTGCAGGACAAAGTATAATAGACATAAAGACTGAGGAATCTGGGGCTAGGACATCACAACTACAGTAGTCCGAATTCAGTCGTTTCTACACAAATGATACCAAACTTTAAGCTTAGATATCTCCTTGAGGGAAACATTTTTTTTGGATGCTTTCTTTACTATTTTGTTTCTTTTAAGTCCTCTTTCATATAAGATAGACTTGCTTGGCCTCTGATCTAATTTTTAACATTTGAGAGTAATAAGCCGAGGACATTTTGAGAAAAAAAACATATTTAGGTATCAAGATACTGTAGGGCTGATCAAAGAGTCAGCATTTTTAGCGTGTGCAAAATTGTGATGTATTAGACAGCTCAAAATTTTAAACTAGTCATTTAAATTTCTTGTCTAAATTTCAGTTTTTAAAAATTAGGAGAATACATTGGTGGAGGGTGGGAGGAAAACTGCCTCCCCCCTTTTCCCGAGAGGATTTCACCTTGTTGCATGCCTCATTCTGGTTGGAAGGTGAAATTGGGAAATTTGTATCACAAAGTAGAAGAATTTGGTCAAATTGACAAAAGTTTTCCTGAAAATGAAGGGAATTTTCTGAAGATTAAAGAAAATTACTTAAAATTTGGAGAGAGATATTCCTGAAAATAAAGGCAAGTGAAGAAATGTTTCTAAATATGTAAGAAAACGGAAGATTTTGCAAAATTTGCAGATTTCCCTATTAGCAGCAACGTGTGGTGGAAACTTAATTTACCAGTGAAAATTTTCCACTCTTTCCGAGAAAATATTTTGGGTTCTTGCCCCCAGGCTCTTAGAGGTGACCCTTCTTACGCCATGGGGAGAATATTGCTTGGGGGTAATGTAGAGATATAAAACCTCTTTGTAAGAATCTACTGATTTCATCCAAACATATAAAGGAACTTATGGATGAAAAGTCCTTTTTGCTAAGTTATGGGAATTTTGAAATAACACAGGTCTAACTTTTGATACTTGTGTTGTTGAAAAATTACTGAAGTATTCATAAGAAATAGTACTGATTAATTTGAAGACAGGATCATTACATGTACGAAAATTGTGTTCAAATATTCTTGAGACTCAAGAAAAATTTGTCCTCACTTTGCTGCTGCCAGCTTAACTCCTTTAGCAGAGGATTGAAAAAAATATGTTTCTACAAGAAAATATAAAGGTCTGCCACTTCATGCAATGCAAATTTGCACATTATGACCTAAGAATGAAAGAATTATTGTTAAATTGTCAAATTTTCCACCGATTAAGACTGGCGTATTTGCTGTTTACATGGTTTTTAGAGATTGGAAATATGTCATTTATTTTCGGTTTTGTTTAGTTCACACATCAATGAAACTATATCTGTGTTATGAGTATTGATGATTATAATTCATGACTTTTAAATGTTTTGTTTTAATTCAAATGTATCCGATTCAAATATTCTTATTTTAAGAAGTGAAATTTTATGTTTACTGTGGGTTATTTTTGTCCAGAACCATTCCAGATGCCATCCAGTTGGAACCAGAAGAAGAGTCTAAGCCTGATACTTTCATTACGGTAAGTATACCATGGTCTATTGGCACAATACTGTAAGTATTGCTTTATTGGCACAATTTCTATGTTAGTTGAAAGAGTATTACTCAAGGCAGAATATCAACAGCACAAGTCTATAGTTTTCTTCAAATCAAAATTCAATGAATTTTCAGTGTATGCAAAAGTTACGATGTGTTAAACAGTGGACAGCTCAAAAATCAAAATATGCATAGTGGGCGGAGCTTAATAGGATTTTGCTGAAAAGAGCTTGTTAGCACGTTGTCTCAAGAACGGTGAAATGTATTCATGTCATACTTGGTACACAGATAGCCCATGGTCTGTAGATGTGCTCTTATAAAGCTGTGAACGTTTAGGGATTTTAGTAAACCTGTACACACCAAAAAAGCGAGCGTGTATTGTTTACACGCATTTAGTGCAGTAATTTTTGGAAGTACACCAAAATTCCTCCAATTTACGATGCTAGGTAAAAAAATCGCGCAACCAGTATGGCAAAAGTATTGACTCCATTGCCCAAAAAGACGCTGGAATTTTGCTTCCTAAATCTTAAATTGTTTACTTCTACAGGATAAATTAGAAAATGGAAGTTTAGTTTAGAAAGAACAGAAAAGTTCCTTTAATGTCATTTAATCTCAACATTACATAACTTTTTTGCTGTACTAACTAGGGCTTTTACTGTGAAGATCTTGCATACTAAGATACCTCGCTGTAAAACATTTCAAAACTACGTCACCCCGGAAGTATTGCTAATATATCAGTCCTCTGGAAAAAATGGTAGCCATCTTTGCAAAGCATGCAGAATTTCAGTTTATTTTGCAATAGTTTTTCTTTCTTGCAAAATTTATTTGACTCATCAGGTAATATTTACATGTAAATGTACTGATTGTCACGATTCTAGTATTTTGACTGTGTGGTTTTTTTTAGGTCGATTTAGCAGCTAATAAAACAGGTCTTGACTGAGTAGGATTAAAGCCTTACATTATGGCCTATTGTTAGTTTCACCAGTTCACTGTTTACTGCCACAACATTCGCGGTGCATTTTTACAAGTTACTCAGATTTCGGCGAATCAAAGTGCAAAATATCCTCATTCATAGGTGATTACTGCGCATTTGTGATTCTCACATGTAAAAAAGATTATGCTAATCAGGTTTACAGTTTGCAAAAGTCATTGATTGGAATTTTGTCAGCCAAATATGCGTGTGATTTGAATCATGAGTATATTGATTTTCAATGGCAAGACTTGACTATGCCACTTTCAGCAACATCTCATCTTCGACCAACTACTCCAATGCCTTCAAAACCAAAAAAGCTTCTGATGAAGCCCGGAAAATCACTTTTCCTTCCGACAACTCCGAAAGCTACAACGCCCCTCTCACCCTCTCTGAATTAAACCTAGCCATCCACGGCGCTGGCTGTACCTCCAAGGGCCCAGATAACATCCCCTACCAGTTCCTGAAACACCTCCCCATCAAGGCCACCACTACCCTACTCACAATCTTTAACAACATTTGGACCTCACACTCCTTTCCGCCTATATGGAGGACAGCTATTGTCATCCCCGTCCTTAAACCGGGAAAAGACAGTACCGACCCCTCCAACTACCGCCCCATCGCCCTAACTTGCTGTCTCTGTAAAATTATGGCAAGGATCATTAATCAGAGACTAAACTGGCTTCTGGAGACCAACAGAATCCTCTCCCCTGACCAAAGGGGCTTCCGAAAAGGTCGCAATACCCTAGACCAGTTAATTACACTCGATACCACTATCCGTGAATCCTTTGCAAAAAAGGAACACCTCATTGCCATATTTTTTGACCTTGAGAAAGCTTTCGACACTACTTGGAAATACGGCATTACCCGCAAACTTCACACCATTGGCCTCAGAGGCCATCTCCCCATCTTTATTCAAAACTTCCTCTCATCCAGGCGGTTCCAAGTTTGTATTGGCCACACCCTCTCCAACCCGTACCCCCAAAAAGAGGGTGTTCCCCAAGGCAGCATCCTCTCTCCCACTCTCTTCAACCTGAGCATCAATGACATCGCGGATAACCTTGGCCTCAACATCAAACGTACCTTATACGTGGATGACTTCACCATCTTCTACTCCTCCCCTAGCCTTCCTATTGTTGAAAGTAGGCTCCAAACCAGCCTCGACCAGCTGCAAGACTGGAGCAACAAAAACGGTTTTAAATTCTCCAAAGACAAGACAGTCTGCATGCACTTTTGTCATTTCAACAACCTCCACCCCAACCCGAACTTTGTGCTCAATGGTAATCGCATCCCAAAAGTTGAACACACAAAGTTCCTGGGTCTAACTCTAGACCCTAAGCTTACCTACAAGCAACACATCACCAACCTGAAACTGAAATGCAACAGCTTCCTCAGACTCCTCTCCAACACCACTTGGGGTGCGAACCGCTTTGCTCTCCTCAAAATATTGTCTACTGTGTCGCGCACAACTCATACCTCAACCACATCAACACCATCCAAAATGAAGCCCTCAGGCTTTGTCTAGGTGCTTACAGGACCCCCCAATCACCAGCCTTCATGTTGAAGCCAACGAACCCCCCTTTCTACTTAGATATAGAAAGCTTAGCCTATCCTATGCTTTTAGGGTCCTCACCAACACCCAGAACCCTGTTTACAACCTCATTAGGTACCCAAATTTCTCCACCCTCTTTGATAGGACTAAAACCCTATCCCCTCCCTTCAGCTTATGCATTAAATCAGACCTCTTCCATCTCGGCATCAAACCCACCACTCTCGGCACCTTCTCCTGGCCCGCTTTTCCTCCTTGGGCCACCCCTCTCCCTTCTGTCCACCTGGGCCTCTCCACTCATCACAAAGCTCAAACCCATCCTAACCTCTTTATCAATCTCCACAACCAAGTCAAAGACCAACTTTCAAATTACACCTCCATCTATACTGATGGGTCCAAGGAGGGCAACAAGACAGCTGCTGCTGCAGTCATCCAAGACATTACCCTCAGTAGCAGACTTCCCGACTACTCATCCATCTTTTCAGTCGAGGCTAAGGCCATTCTCCTTGCCCTCAACTTTATTGAGTACTCCCCGCTCGGCCACTTTCTTTTCTTCGACTCAAAGGCTGTTCTTACTTCTTTACTCAACCTTAAATGGGATAACCTCACATGCCACCTCCTTCTCCGCAAACTCCTTTCTCCCACCCTCTGCAGAAAAAGTATTCTTTTCTTCTGGATACCCAGCCATGTTGGCATCCCGGGTAGTGACAGGGCTGATGCAGCCGCTAAGCTTGCCCTCACCCTCCTCCCTGCCCCTTTTCCCAAAACCCTCTCTGACATCACACCGCTTATCGCTTCCCTTGTTCGGGACCGCTGGCAAACCTCATGGAAGTCCCAAATTGATAACAAACTCTATGTCATCCAGCCCACAATTCCGATCAAAGCCACCATCAACAACCTCTCTCGTATTGACAACGTTCATATTAACCGTCTTAGAATTGGTCACACTAATCTCACCCACTCCCACCTCCGTATTGGCTCCCCCAACTCCTCTGCAACAATTGCCATTGCACCCTCACAATCCATCACGTTCTCCTTGCTTGCCCCCTGTAAAACCCTCCCAGAGCTTCCCTCGCTCCCTACAACTCAATTGCTGAGTTCTAGAAAAATCCTGCAAATAAAATTATCTCCTTCCTTCATCATGCCTCCCTCTACGACCATATTCAATTCTCCTCTTCCACCCCCTCTCTACTTTGTTTTGTTTCAACCATGCACCTCCCCTCACGATCACAGCTTTCTGACCTTTTGTCTCTAAATTTCTCTCATTCTCCCCCTGTTTCCTTTACTTCCTACCTCTAGAATGATCTGACCTCTCAGGCACAGTTTGACCTTAGTTTTGTGGTGCCATAAAGCCTTCATCAAACAAACAAACAATTGACAATGAAAAACAATTACTCGCAATTTGATAATTAGTAAATGTTTAGTGCAATGGCTTTAAGCCCATATACCAGATCCACTACAAATTTGAGTATTAAAGAATACAAACTTAAGGATTTTATGCAAGCGCAGCTGAAAATCACTCGATTTTAGATTGATGTATAGGCTAACTGACCCTCATTATTGAGGGTATTATTTATTCTGAAAACCAATGTTGAGGTTAATGTTGCAGTGTCTGATGAGTGGAAATAGGGGTCCGGTGTCCTAGTGGCACTCCTATATGTCCTCCAGTATCCTAGTGTCCTTCCAGGCGCCGTACCAAATCCTAGGGGCTTTGGTGTCTTAGGGGTGGGCCTTGGTATCCTAGAGGCCCCATTGTACTAGGGGTGGGGCCAGTGGCAGGGGTTGCCTCCAGTGAAGTTTTCCAAGAGGAAGGGGCTCCAAAATCAAAATCAAGAACATATTTTTGTAGGGTACAATTTATGTGTTGATCAATAAGTTTTCTTTAGAAATTCATTTGCTACTTTCTCATCAATATTATTCCATGATATTCCATTTTTGTAGTACAAAAGCGCACTAATCTTCATCAGAAAAGGCCATGATTCTGTCTGGGAGGCACATGTCTGGGAGGTACATGTCTGGGAGGTACATGTCTGGGAGGTACATGTCTGGGAGGTACATGTCTGGGAGGTACATGTCTGGGAGGTACATGTCTGGGAGGTACATGTCTGGGAGGTACATGTCTGGGAGGTTCATGTCTGGGAGGTGCATGTCTGGGAGGTGCATGTCCGGGAGGTGCATGTCCGGGAGGTGCATGTCCGGGAGGTGCATGTCCGGGAGGTGCATGTCCGGGAGGTGCATGTCCGGGAGGTGCATGTCCGGGAGGTACATGTCCGGGAGGTACATGTCCGGGAGGTACATGTCCGGGATGTCTTGGAGGTACATACACTCTAGTTATATGAGCTGAAAAAAGCACATATGTGCATGATGGTAGCCAAAAATGTCAAAGGGGGAGGGCTGAGGACGACCTCTGTGCAAAAAATATTCAATTTGCACCGGACCCAATGAGATTATCTGATCATTTCTCTTAAGTGATTTTAGTGTATACTTGACATTATTTTAAGCAATTTTCTGACACTCAAATTACGAGAAACGCAGAGTTTCCCCGTGGCTTCGCCCCTTGGACCCCTATATGGGACTTCGACCCTGAACATTATGTGGGCATTTTTGCCATCGGCCGCACAGCGCACCCAGTATTTGATATCGTGAGTTATATAAATAAACATAGCTTATGCCCCATAAATGTTTTGTCATCTTCGTCAACTTACTAATTAACTTGATAAATGTACTTTCCAATTCTTTACCACATGCTAGGGGTGTACTAGGAAGGGGCACCTCTCAAAGGGGGGGGGTTCTCAGTTGCAAGCAGAAAAATTGCACTGCTTTTCATCAAACTTTGCTGCTAATAGGAAAATCAGACAATTTCCTATATTTTCAGGAAGTTTTTAATTTTAGGGGAAATATTTGTGAAATTTCATTCATAATAATGAAATTTCTTCAACTTTAGGGAAATGCTGACAAACCAAGTTGATCAAATTTACCAATAATTTTCCAAATTTTCCTTCAATTATTTGACCTATCGTTCCATTTTGTGTCAATAATTCCCCAATTTTTTTCCCAATCGTGAAGGGGAAGCATTCCTCAAACCGTGCTTCCTTCGCCTCTGGTGCATGCCAATTTAGGCCCATATGGCCAACACTTTACTCTTACGAGCAATTATGTAGAGGGGTTGCCAAAATGCCCTTGCCCCCAGTGAAGTATGTCCCACCATGCCACTGGGTGAGCCTTGGTGTCCTAGGGGCCCCAGTGTCCTAGGGCTCTGGTGTCCTAGGAAGGGGCCTCAGTGTCCTAGGGACCCTGTGCCCTAGAAGCTCGAGTATCCTATGGGCTTCGACGTTTTAGGGGCTCCGGTGTCCTAGGGGTGGGACCTAGGGTCCATGTCCGTTTAAGAAATATCCAGGGGTGAGTCTTGAGAGATAATATAGCAGTTTTGTAGAGAACACCATTTATATTTCCAAGTGGTAGCCTACTAAAGCATTTTCTGTGCATATGAGCATGAATTTTAGTTTTTTTAGTTAGGTCAGGAATTTCTATTCTTACGCCAAAGTATTTAGTATACTTACCCTCAGTATTGAATGACATTCTTCATCTTTGAGCAGGGTCCCAGAGAATCAATATGGACCGGGGGACCTTTACATACATAAGCCCCCTTTGATAAGTCATAGCTGATGACACAGCTGTTCAAAGCACTGACAGGTCCAGGATTTTCGAAAAATGTTGAGAAGCAAATAAAGAACACTTTAGCTTTTTTGGACGCCGAAAATTCACTACTGTTTATTTTTTCAATGAAAACCTCTTCTCTTTAAATTTACGCACCCCTTATGACCTGGGTCCCTAGGGCGTTGGGCTCTCAGGATGCTGGGCCCCTAGGACATTGGGCCCCTAGAATGCTGGGCCCCTAGGATGCTGGGCCCCTAGGATGCTGGGCTGATGATCCTTGTACACATGGGCCCCTTCTGCTAAGCAGTTGATTACACAGATCCAGGATTTTTTAATGGACTTACTATTCTGAAAGGAAATAAGAAGTCAGGTTTTTTAGGCCACGGAAAACCCATCCCTGCCTATTTCTTCAACGAACATTACTATGACATCAGCCCTATGACACTGAGGCCCCACCCTTAGCACACTGGAGCCACTAGGACACCGTAGCCCCTAGGACTCTGGAGCCCCTAGGACACCGGAGCCCCTAGGATATCGAAGCCCCTACAACATTGAAGCTCCAAGTACACCGGAGCCCCTAGACCACCGGAGCCCTAGGACACCGGAGCCCCTAGGACACCTGAGCTCCTAGTACACCGGAGCCTCTAGGACACCAGAGCCCCTGGGACACCGGAGCCCCTAGGACACCAGAGCCTCTAAGACACCAGAGCCCCTAGGACACCAGAGCCCCTGGGACACCGGAGCCCCTAGGACACCAGAGCCTCTAAGACACCAGAGCCCCTAGGACACCAGAGCCCCTGGGACACCGGAGCCTCTAAGACACCAGAGCCCCTAGGACACCAGAGCCCCTGGGACACCGGAGCCTCTAAGACACCAGAGCCCCTAGGACACCGGAGCCCCTAGGACACCAGAGCCTCTAAGACACCAGAGCCCCTAGGACACCAGAGCCCCTGGGACACCGGGCCCCTAGGACACCAGAGCCTCTAAGACACCAGAGCCCCTAGGACACCAGAGCCCTGGGACACCTGAGCCTCTAAGACACCAGAGCCCCTAGGACACCAGAGCCCTGGGACACCGGGAGCCCCTAGGACACCAGAGCCTCTAAGACACCAGAGCCCCTGGGACACCGGAGCCCTAGGACACCAGAGCCTCTAAGACACCAGAGCCCCTGGGACACCGGGAGCCCTAGGACACCAGAGCCTCTAAGACACCAGAGCCCCTAGGACACCAGAGCCCCTAGGACACCAGAGCCTCTAGGACACCGGAGCCCCTAGGACACCAGAGCCCCTGGGACACCAGAGCCCCTGGGACACCGGAGCCCCTAGGACACCAGAGCCTCTAAGACACCAGAGCCCCTGGGACACCGGAGCCTCTAAGACACCAGAGCTCCTAGGACACCAGAGCCCCTGGGACACCGGAGCCCCTAGGACACCAGAGCCTCTAAGACACCAGAGCCCCTGGGACACCGGAGCCCCTAGGACACCAGAGCCTCTAAGACACCAGAGCCCCTAGGACACCAGAGCCCCTAGGACACCAGAGCCCCTAGGACACCAGAGCCTCTAAGACACCAGAGCCCCTGGGACACCGGAGCCCCTAGGACACCAGAGCCTCTAAGACACCAGAGCCCCTAGGACACCAGAGCCCCTGGGACACCGGAGCCCCTAGGACACCAGAGCCTCTAAGACACCAGAGCCCCTGGGACACCGGAGCCCCTAGGACACCAGAGCCTCTAAGACACCAGAGCCCCTAGGACACCAGAGCCCCTAGGACACCGGAGCCTCTAGGACACAGGACACCGAGGCCCCACCCCTAGAAATCCTTGGATACTAGGGTCCAAGGGACACTGGGGCACCTAGGACACCGGTGCCACTAGGACACCGGGGCCCCTATGAAACCTGGGCCCCTAGGACACCAGGGTTCTGGAACACTTGAGGTCACAGCCCTGGCTCACAGGACACCGAAGCCCCTAGGACAATGGGGCCTCTAGGAGACCGAGGCCCCACCCTAGGGCCCCACCCCTAGGACACTGCAAGGCCTCTAGGACACTGTGCCAGCCTCTAGGACACCGTGCCAGCCTCTAGGACACCATGCCGGCCTCTAGGACACCGTGCCAGCCTCTAGGACACCGGGCCAGCCTCTAGGACACCGGGCCAGCCTCTAGGACACCGGGCCAGCCTCTAGGACACCGGGCCAGCCTCTAGGACACCGGGCCAGCCTCTAGGACACCTGGCCAGCCTCTAGGACACAGGGCTAGCCTCTAGGACACCAGGTGAGCCTCTAGGACACCGGGCCAGCCTCTAGGACACCGGGCCAGCCTCTAGGACACCGAGCCAGCCTCTAGGACACCGAGCCAGCCTCTAGGACACTGGACCTTTTGAAGTTGGACCTCGAGAAAGCTCTAGACACTACTTGAAAATATGTCATTATCCACAAACTTTACACCATCAGCCTCAGAGGCCATTTTCCTATCTTTATTCAAAACTTCCTCTCACCCAGGCAGTTCTAAGTTTGTATTGGCCACACCCTCTCCAACCCCTATCTCCAAGTATGGGGCGTCCCCCAAGGCAGCATCCTCTCTCCCATTCTCTTTAACCTGAACATTAATGATATCACGGACAACCTTGACCCCAACATCAAACGTACCTTCTACGTGGAAGACTTCACCATCTTCTACTCCTCCCCTAGCTTTCCTGTTGTCGAAAATAGACTCTAATTCAGCCTCAACCAGCTGCAAGTCTGGTGCAACAATAACGGTTAAAAATTCTCCAAAGACAAGACAGTCTGCATGCACTTCTGTCATTTCAACAAGCTCCACCCCGACCCGAACCTCGTGCTCAATGGCAATCGCATCCCTAAACTTGAGCACACAAAGTTCCTAGTTTTAACTCTAGATCCCAAGCTCTCCTACAAGCAACACATTACCAACCTGAAACTGAAATGCAACAGCTCCCTTAAATTTCTCCGCCTTCTCTCCAACACCACTTGGGGTGCGAACCTCAATGCTTTTTCCAAAATCTTCAGGCTCACCTTTCGTGCCAAGCTTGACTACAGCAATATTGTGTCGCTCACAACTCATACCTCAACCACATCAACACCATCCAAAATGAAGCCCTCAGGCTTTTTCTAGGTGACTACAGGACCTCCCCAACCACCAGCCTTCATGTTAAAGCCAACAACCCCCCCCCCTCCTCCCCTCCTCCCTTCTACCTTTCTACTTAGATGTAGAAAGCTTAGCCTCTCCTATGCTTTTAGAGTCCTCACCAACACCCAGAATCCTCTTTACAATCTTATTAGGTACCCCAATTTCTCCACCCTCTTTGATAGGACTAAAATCCTATCCCTCCCTTTAGCTCACACATTAAATCAGACCTCCATCTCGACATCAACCCCGCCACTCTCGGCACCTTCTCCTCGCCCACTTTTTCTCCGTGGGCCACCCCCATCCATTCTATCCACCTCAGCCTCTCCACTCATCACAAAACCCAAACCCACCCTAAACTTTTCATCAATCTCCACAACCAAATCAAAGACCAACTCTCAAACTACACCTCCATCTATACTGATGGCTCCAAGGAAGGCAACAAGACAGCTGCTGCTGCTGTCATCCAAGACATTACCCTCAGTAGCAGACTTCCTGACTACTCGTCCATCTTTTCAGCTGAGGCAAAGGCCACCCTCCTCGCCCTCAACTTTATTGAGTACTCTACGCTCAGCCACTTTGTCATCTTCTCCGACTCCAAGGCTGTTCTTACTTCTTTACTCAATCTTGATTGTGATAACTTCACACCCCACCTCCTCCTCCTTATACTCCTTTCGCCCACCCTCTGCAGGAAAAGTATTCTTTTCTTCTGGATACCCAGCCATGTTGGCATCCCTGGCAATGACAGGGCTGATGAAGCTGCAAAGCTTGCCCTGAACCTCCCCATACCCCTTTTCCTAAATCTTTTTCTGACATCAAACCGCTTATCGCTTCACTTGTTCGTGACCTCTGGCAAACCTCTAGGAATCCCGAATTAATAACTCCACGTCATCCAGCCCACCATTCCGATCAAACCCACCATCAACAACCTTTCTCGTGTTGACAACGTTCATATTACTTGTCTTAGAATACGCCACATTTACCTCACTCACTCCCATCTCCTTATTGGCTCCCCGCAACCCCTCTGCAACAATTACTATTGCACCCTCACAGTAGATCACGTTCTCCTTGCTTGCCCACTGTACAACCTTCCCAGAGCTTCCCTCGCTCCCCACAACTCAAATGCTGAGTTCTTCCAGAAAAACCCTTCAGATAAGATTATCTCCTTCCTTCATCATGCTTCCCTCTACAACCATATTTGATTCTCTTCTTCCACTGCCCTCTCTACTTTGTTTTTTTCACTCATGCACCTCTCTCGATCCCAGCTTTCTAATTTGTTGTTCTTGTATTTCGCTCATTCTCCCTGTTGCCTTTCCTTCCTACCTCTAGAATGTTCAAACCTCTCAGGCACAATTTGACCTTTGTTGTCGCCGTGGCGTTAAGCCCTTATCAAACAAACAAACATCTTGACGCACTCCCACAAACTTAATTTTCTTGAAGAATTTGTAGCGATAATGAGGTTCAGTAAGCCTACATCAAGCTAAAAACAAAACATTTTCAGCTGGGCTTGCATAAAAACCTAAAGTCTTTATTCTTTAAACACTCGAGAGTAAATTTGTTGTGAAACTGGTATGTAGGTTTAACCATAAGAAATTAACTTGAATTTTTTTTTTTTTTTTTTTAAGTAGTGCAACTTTTGCACGTGGGGACAAAGGAATTTGTGATTAAGGGATGCATACTCAATCAATTTATGCTAAATTTGAGTTGTCCCCTTTTCTGTTGCGCAGAACTTTAAAACTAAGCCAACTTTTGCTGTACGACTTATGGCCTAATATGTTCTAATGTTGTGGTAGTGATGTCATGGATATTAATGAGGAGGCAGGGCTTACTGACAAATTCTTGAATTAGGATAAATGAGCAAGCGTTTTTGCATCATATTTGCTAAGATAATGTTGTTTATTATTGTGCGAATGCTAATGTTGTTTATTATTGTGCAAATGCTAATGTTGTCAACATTTGTATTGATCTCCATGGTGTGGCTTATGAATAAATATCATGGAACGAATATATAATATGCAATGTCTTGACACTTAATACAAACCTTGCAAATCAATCAGCACATATGAAAAAAACATGGAAACCACAAAACCTTTTGGTCCAGGTTCATGGTTTATATCCTTTTTTTTTGTCCAATTAAGTCAAGTTGTTAGATCGTTAAAGGTTTGTGGATGTCTAAGGGTTAAAATTTTGGCAACTGTTCCATAGAACAGTACCTTCTCAAATAATACTGTTCCGGATTAGATTTCACTGTTCCAACTCTTTTGTCCACAACAGGACAATTTTTTTTTACAAAGTGATCTTGATTTACTACTACTTTATGGTTATTATGTGCAAATATTTATGTCGATTGTTAGTATTTACATTATGTACAGTAGCATCCGTTGTGTACAGTTGTACATGTGCAAGCAGCCTTATAATGTGTATTCATGATTTAGTGTGCTGACAATTGCAGGCGAGGAGGGAAAATCTTTTCGTACTGGAAGAAATGATTTTTGGAGCAGAAATTAAGTTATTGATCATTCATGTCACATGCTTGCAAAACAAACAGTTCCACCGGTGATGTTTGAAAATTCACTGTTCCTGCATGAAAAGCACTGTTTTCAGAACAGCAGGCAGACCTTATAAACCATGTGATAGCCTAGCTGCCATGAAGTAAAAGCAGCTCATTTAGGAATGATGTATAAAAGTTGCCTCAAATGTTCCCCACTTCCTGCTTTTGAGACTCGTTGAATTACAGGCGTATTTCCACCAAAGCTAGAGATGCACCGGACATTCTATATGGCCGACTATTCAATCGGATAGTGATAAAAAATGCGGTTTCGGCCGGATCTGCCCCAAAATTTGGCCGGATTATTATAAAAATCTGGCCTGCGTTTTCTAATGAGCTGTACTATACACTATTTTCCCACCAAACACATTTACATCAAGCAATCATTCAAACCATTTACATGCAGTTATTTTGATTAAATAACATTCAATAAGATTATTCAATCTCTTACAGGGTCTTAACGAATTGTGTGATTCACTTTAAATATTATTCCTCATGCAAAACTCATTTTGTTAATGATATCTTTTTCGTAATGGAAAAATCTGGTCTGGCCGAATTCATCTTAGATCCTGCCAAATCCGGTTCCGGCTGGATCCACAAATTTGGATCCGGTTTAACCTAAAGCAACAGATTATATCAATTAGTGACATCACTAAGGGTGGGGGTAAGGTGGTATTTATGTGTTCTCTGGTTCATGAAGAGAAAGTTGTTATTTTAGATTATATGCTAGACCATATTCCCTATCTAAAAAGAAAGAAACCTTCAGTTATATAGCAAGTGGTAATCAATTTTAAAAGAATTATACTCAAGACTTTCAGGAATATGCAGATGAGATAACACACTTAAAGAGATAACACACTTAGACGTCTACCGAGCATTTGCATACATGTCTCGCAGCGCTTTGTACGTGAATAAGTCCTTGACTGAAAAACATATCAGCATGCTTTTTCACCAAATTGTTTCTTTAAAGGATATGTTCAGTGGCCAATCAAGCAAGTTAATTTGATATGAAAGAGGATTTTAAAAGAAATTTTTTCAATATCTTATTCTTTTAAGGAGATATTCATGTTTTATAGCTTTGTCTTATCTGTGAAGAAATGACTGGTGTAGAGAATCTACTGTAGAAGCTTGGTGCCCCCATCCTCACTTTCTTAACAATTTTTTCTTCTTCACATGGTCCATGTCATAACTACCTGACTAATTACTGTTTTATTACTTTCCTGACATATTTAATGGTTTTAAAGCCACAATATCGCAGAACAAAATACAAGGAATGTGAGGTCACATTTGGTCTGAACAGTAGTATTATCTTTTGTAAATACTTTGTTATGTAAATGTCTGTCATAATTTTTTGAAGGGGTGCACCAAATTCTGACCAAACGTTTTTAAGATTTTGCCTTCCCCTAATAAAATTTTAGCAGGAATAGACTTTCCATGACTTTAGGGAAGAGATGTAAAGAATAATAAAGATTCCGAGCTGTCTGTTCAGTCAGACAACAAATTTTGCAAGAATTATTAACTGATCAAACTTTGATTAGCCATAGATAACTGATCAAACTTTGATCAGCCATAAATAACTGATCAAATTTTGATTAGCCATAAATAACTGATCAAACTTTGATCAGCCATAAATAACTGATCAAATTTTGATTAGCCATATATAACTGATCAAACTTTGATTAGCCATAAATAACTGATCAAACTTTGATTAGCCATAAATAACTGATCAAACTTTGATCAGCCATAAATAACTGATCAAATTTTGATTAGCCATAAATAACTGATCAAACTTTGATCAGCCATATATAACTGATCAAACTTTGATTAGCCATAAATAACTGATCAAACTTTGATCAGCCATAAATAACTGATCAAATTTTGATCAGCCATAAAGAACTGATCAAACTTTGATCAGCCATAAATAAGTGATCAAACTTTGATCAACCATTGATCAGCCATAACTCCACAACTAAAAGTTCCTTTGTTTTTCAAATTTCAAAAACTGATCTGCACAGATTTGAATACTCTTTCAACCAATGTAGATATTGTTACATTTCCATAGACTGATGTATATCTTTACATTTTGTAGAAATTTAAGAATCCTTTTTAGTTACTTTTCATTATTAAGGTTGCACAGTCCTGACTTCCAAATCAATTTCCAAATGGACAGAGACATGGACATATTAACATTTACATTACTATTTTAATTTGTTTCCCTTTAGAAAAATGAATGTCTGCCATGCAACAAACCATTCCCAACAACGAGTGATCTTCAAGATCATCAGAAATCACAAGACCATAGAAAGGTGAGGAAATTAGGGCTGATACACCCATTAGTGGGCTGTCACACCCCTGATACACCCATTAGTGGGCTGTCACACTTCTGATGCACCCGTTGGTGGGCTGATGCACCCGTGGGTGGGCTGATGCACCCGTGGGTGGGCTGATGCACCCGTGGGTGGGCTGATGCACCCGTGGCTGGGCTGATGCACTCGTGGCTGGGCTGATGCACCCGTGGCTGGGCTGATGCACCCGTGGCTGGGCTGATGCACCCGTGGCTGGGCTGATGCACCCGTGGCTGGGCTGATGCACCCGTGGCTTGGCTGATGCACCCGTGGCTGGGCTGATGCACCCGTGGCTGGGCTGATGCACCCAATCTTTGGTATTTGTTGGTGACATGAAGATAAAAGGACACTACATTTTGTGCTTTGACAACTTATTTCTCCTTGACTTCATTTTCTCCAACGTGTTATGCCTTTTAGTTTAGATTGTCTGAGATTGGACCATTTGTTGTTATATGATATAGTATAAGTTCTCAGGCACTAGCAAGGGTCTCCTCGCTCAGGGGGCAAGAAACGCCAAAATTTTCTGGTTTTAACTGCAGAAACTTCACTGCATAACAAAAAATCTTTAATTTGGGGGAAAATTTTCTTTAATGTTTAGAAAAATGTCTTTAATTTTTGGGAAAATTTTCTTCAAATTTTGGGGATTTTTTTTTCCAATTTTTTGGAACCTTTCCTTTTGAATGTCAATTTTTGTGTTATGCTGACAAATTTTGCACAAAGTCCCAATAATTTCCCCTTTTTTCCCTTCAGTTTAATCATTTTTTAACAACCGGAGAAAAAGTATCAAAGTGGAAGGTAAATTCCTCTCGGTGGTGAAGTTTGCCCTTTACGTTGGATGTGCCAACAACTCATCCATTCTTTAATCAATCTGTATTATGGAAAAGTGTGTAAGGTGTGCACAGTTACATACTTTCTCAATGGTCTGTCAAACTGTTTAGAGAAGTTTTCAACTGCCGCCATTTGTCAGCTGTTTGTACATAATGTGTTAATAGACATGGTTTGTATTTCTGTTATACCATTTCTTTAGAGAGTACTGTACCTGAAAAGAACATTTGCAGAGAAATGGAAGAGCTACTTTTGGTATAATCAGAAACCACCACCAGATGATTTGAAGCATCAAGAACCCCAGGGTAAGTGATACTTTAACAATGGAGTCGCAGACCCCTAGCTCGATTTGAAAAGGGGCAAGGTGCTAGATCTCTTGAGAGGCACATAATTGTGTGCAAACCGCTGCACCTCTTTGGAGTGGGATTTAAGGGCCCACTAAAGCCTTAGGGCTTTGCTCCTACTGAAGCTTTGGTATTTTAGTTTTATTCCTTCATCATGGACCTAAACTGAATTGACTAAGAACCAGAGGTTGCGTTACAATTTTTTGTCTGGTGTATTTGGTTCCGACAAGCCCTTGAATTTTGGCGTATTTTGTCAATTTGCCGTCGTATGTACAGGGCACTGCGTAATGTACAGGGCACTGCACGGTAGCAAAGCTTGCAAGTATTGTTAACACATACACACTTGTTTAGGCCTGCCTTACTAAAGTGCATGAAAATTGGGCTTAAAATAACAAAAACATTAAAAAATCGGACTATTATTAGCATCAAAAATATTAAGAAAAGTTCATGCCCAATCCTTGTATAATGTTGATTGTTGAATCATGAAATTTGGGTTTACAATCCAAAATAAACTAGAAAAATACTTCTGTTTATTGTATCCAAACTTTCATGAGGTTTTAGGAATTTTGACCAATTGTCAACAATAATATACTATTCAGATCTTGAACACGCCTACTTCTTTACAGTATAGTAACTTGACTTGCAGATTGTGATCACTCACAGATACACGATCAACACAATACAGGAGGAAAGTAGAATCCTAGCTAATAATATCGTTGACAATTGACAGCCTGCATTCAAAACAACATTAAAACTTTCATGTACACTCACAGTGTATATACAATATGTATATGGCCTATATGTGTTTATGTACAGTACTTGCATGGACATGTTTAGTCTCGTAGTTGTGTCATTTTTTTTTTATGAGTAAATCAAAATCATTTTTGTGTGAGATAAAAGTTTCAATCGCATCAGATAGGTAAGATTTTCATTTAAGTTAATGAATAACTCTGGCATAAAATTTCACATGCTCTTTTTAAATTTTATGAAGCAGGTACAACATGGGTCGTAAGAAATTTCAGCCATAGGGTAACATACGACAAATTTTCGTTAACGCAAACCCTGCGAAGAACCATTCATGAGCCAAACAGAACAATTTCTTACTACGCTATCATTCTGTGTTCTGTATCCATGTAAGGTATTACAATGATTTGGTAAAGATTATTCAATTTATAACAAAATTGACATCTAAAACGGGGTGGGCGGACGAAAGAGGGGCAGGGCAGGCTGCCCCTCTGAAACAGCAAAGATAGGGCACTGGATTAGGGGCACGATTACCTCCTCCCTTTGCCATTGAACTTAAGAAGAATCTGAGGAAAGGAATTTTCACATTATTTTTCATGTTCTATGATAGAGGACAATCAAAGAAACAAATTGTCCAAAACACAACTATGTTGATATCTTATTTGTTTTAGGAGTTATTGCATTTCAAATATATTACCAGTGTTTTGAAAAGTGACAGGTGCAGTACACTATGTGATGTCATTATTGCGCTTCTAAGCTATTTTTGAATGAATTACCTCTTTCTGAATTATTAGAAACATTTTTTATTTAATCATCAAGAAGTGGTATGTTAGTGCATGTACCTAATATCTTTATTAAGTAACTGTCTGTTAGTGCATCTGTTATGATGTCACAGACTGCACTTAATTCCTGAAATAATGATGATGCCATATGCTATGGCGATCTCTTAGTAAAGTCTATCAGCGAGTTGATGGCTATGTCCTCAGCCTGGTGAAGGACTGCTATGCCACCATTAAGACAAGAGAATGGGCAGTTGTACACCATGTGGTGCATCAAGGGGGTTTGCCTCAGTGGAAAAGTGGTGATTCGGCATGTGCTAGTATGTAAAGGCTCTTATTGTATTCCTGAAATGAGTATGATGTTACCATTCCTCCTCAGGATACGATTATGTGGTTCCCGTGACTGGTTTCTACTGCAAGATTTGTAAAAAGTTTTACAACAGTGAGGTCAAAGCCAAGGATGTTCACTGCAGGGAACGACAACATATTGACAAGTTGAAGGTTTGTCTAACTTTTAATAGGAAAATTATTTATGTTGACTTCAAAACTTTACAGGTGTATGTAGAATTGACTGATATAAGTTAAGAGTATGACAACCAATCATTCGATTCCTCTAAATATTGATCAAAGAAGAGTAAACAGTGAGTGCATAGCGAAATATGTTTTTCTCTTACGTGTCAGCATGATTCATGCTGAAACTGAACTAGAATGATAATCATTGATTTATGATTTCTTTGCATTGTTGAATATGCTGTTGCTGTTAGGCCCGTTGTCATTTCTTTGCATGTAAAGCATTGTTGAATATGCTGTTGCTGTTATTATCTTTCACACTGTCAGCAAGCTTGGTCTTGCACACTTGGCATATGCTGGTGCTGTTTAGTAATTTGTTTAATAATAAAGTTGTCTTGATAATCGTGAAATATCAGGAAGACAAAATGGATTGTGAATTTTAGGCTTATTAAAATATGTTATTTAGTAGTAGCAGATTTTTAACATCTGTGTTACACACTGCCTATTCCGTAGGAGGGGCACACCACAGAGTTAAAGACTGAACAAGAACTCATTGGATAAGAACCACTGATGCTTCATGCACATACTCTAATAAAGCATACACACTGATGCTCCATGCACATACTCTAATAAAGCATACCCACTGATGTTGCATGCACATACTCTAATAAAGCATACACACTGATGCTCCATGCACATACTCTAATAAAGCATACACACTGATGCTCCATGCACATACTCTAATAAAGCATACACACTGATGCTCCATGCACATACTCTGATAAAGCATACACACTGATGCTCCATGCACATACTCTAATAAAGCATACTCACTGATGCTCCATTGCACGCATACACACTGATGCTCCATGCACATACTCTAATAAAGCATACACACTGATGCTCCATGCACATACTCTGATAAAGCATACACACTGATGCTCCATGCACATACTCTAATAAAGCATACACACTGATGCTCCATGCACATACTCTAATAAAGCATACACACTGATGCTCCATGCACACACTCTAATAAAGCATACACACTGATGCTCCATGTACACACTCTAATAAAGCATACACACTGATGCTCCATGTACACACTCTAATAAAGCATACACACTGATGCTCCATGCACATACATGTACTCTAATAAAGCAAACACACTGATGCTCAATGCACATACTCTAATAAAGCATACACACTGATGCTCCATGCACATACTTTAATAAAGCATACACACTAATGCTCCATGCACATACTCTAATAAAGCATACACACTGATGCTCCATGCACATACTCTAATAAAGCATACACACTGATGCTCCATGCACATACTCTAATAATGCATACACACTGATGCTTCATGCACATACTCTAATAAAGCATACACACTGATGCTCCATGCACATACTCTAATAAAGCACACACACATTTCCTGAAAACTCTTTTGAGGGTTTCTTAGAAATGTTTTCATGCTTCAGACTACTTAGTAGGTATGCACACTACAAGAATGAAAAATTGTGAATTAACTTCGGAAGATTTAAAGAAAATTCTTTTGAGTCTTAAACATTTCTAATGAAAGAGGGTGTGCAACAATTTTTCTTGGGTCATTTTTTGGACAAAATTTGTGATACCTCGAAACCTGAGATCTCTTGAATGGTATAACATATCAAAGTAGTAGGGCACAATTCTCTCATTGTCCACCATCACAACATACATGGACTAACCAACCAATAAACCGATGCTTAAAGAGGACATGCCATGATCATCAATTTTGGTTTAAAACTAATCCATTTCTAATAATATGAAAACACATCAAGCATAATACCAGCACCCCAAAAAAGGATACAAAATATTGACATAAATGTGATTGAAATGGCACGATTTGTAGCTTGTATGTGAAAAACCCTTGTCATGTGACAAATAAGCTTGTGACATAAGCTTAGACGCTGGGCTAGCTGAGGCACCAGCATCAATCACACACTGTTATCAATGCATTAGTTTATACCTTCACTGAAAATGGAGACCAACGCAAGGCCTGTTTCTAGTTCTTCATCTGAAAACTAAATAGATCTTGAGGAAGGTTCAAGTTTTGACGATGGAGAATCAACGATTCTGATGGAAATGAAGAGATAAAAGGCGAATTTCTTGGCCTAAATTCATACCAATTTGAGCTGGAAGCTAATGAAGGTGATGAAGAGGAGGCTCCAGAAATTGACAACATTTGCATCCTGAGACTTCAGCATATTGCAAATACATGCAGGGACGTAGCGCAAATACATGCAGGGACGTAGCGCAAATACATGCAGGGACGTAGCGCAAAAACAAGCAGGGACGTAGCGCAAATACATGCAGAGACGTAGCGCAAATACATGCAGGGACGTAGCGCAAAAACAAGCAGGGAGGTAGCGCAAAAACAAGCAAGGATGTAGCGCAAATATGTGCAGAGACGTAGCACAAATACGTGCAGAGACGTAGCGCAAATACATGCAGGGACGTACGCAAAATACATGCAGGAACATAGCGCAAATACATGCAGGGGGGTAGCGCAAATACATGCAGGGACGTAGCACAAATACATGCAGGGACGTAGCGCAAATACGTGCAGGGACGTAGCGCAAATACTAGCAGGACGTAGCGCAAATATGTGCAGCGACATAGCGCAAATACGTGGGGGCGTAGCGCAAATACGTGCAGGGACGTAGTGCAAATACGTGCAGGGATGTAGCGCAAATACGTGCAGGGATGTACTGAAATACGAGCAGGGACGTAGCGCAAATAGGTGCAGGGACGTAGCGCAAATAGGTGCAGGGACGTAGCGCAAATACATGCAGGGGCGTAGCGCAAATACCTGCAGGGACGTAGCGCAAATACATGCAGGGACCTAGCGCAAATACATGCAGAGACGTAGCGCAAATACATGCAGGGATGTAATGACTGGGATGTGAGGGGTGGGGGGGGGGGAAGTGTCACACCCTTAATTCCAAAATTAGTCAGGAAATTTGGAGGATCTTCCATGTACAGGGATAATTTCTTTGATAACTTTGCTTGTAAAAGGTTTGACATAAAAAAAAAAATGGGTAAATGAATTAGAACTAGATTTATAACACACAAAAGATGTTAGTCAAAACACACTTTCCATACCAAAGAACTACTTTAAACACTTAAAGCTGTAATTAACAAATTTAAAATTTGCTACTAAACACAAGATTTTTCCTACCAATATCCGACAAATTGAAGAAAAAAATCCCTGCTGAGATAAAGGAAAATAGTTTTACATAGTGAAATAGTGAATACATGGAAAGATCCATTTGGGTATAAGCAGTGGCGCATTCAGCTTTCGCGTTTTTGGTCAATGTGTTGGAAAATTTGGTAAAATAATTGAAAATTTGTTTTAGAAAAAATTGGCAACTTATCCTGAAAATAAAAGGGAATTCCTGAAAATCGAAAATTAAACAAATTTTCCAAAAATTAAAGATTTAATTTCCTTAACAGAAACAAAATCACCACCACCATTTAACTTTATCAATATTGATTTTTTACAATTTATTTCCCATATGTATATTGTATAGCATATTGTATACTGGGTATGTATCCCGCTACTTATATTTTACATAGGGAATTTGCCAGGGAAAACTTTTCCCCTCTTGAACACTCTCCCCGCCCTCTTCCCCACCCTCTTTCCCCTCCTCCTTTACACACACAAACACACAGTGTATATGCCACTGGGTTCATGGTTTATGGGTGTTTTGAGATGGAAGAACTTGATTCCCACAAAAATAGTGTTTATTCTCAGTAGCCCAAATCAAGTGAAAACATCGGGCTATCAGTAATATACTATGGCTGTGCAGGTAGTCATATGTCACTAATGTCAGTGCAGATATGTGTCAGTGCTCAACTTTTCATCCAATATAGGCAATAGATCTTTTTGGGTGATGTTAATATTCTGGAGCCTTAATCATTGGAAATTTTCCTGCAAGAATATTTTGTATTTCAATTCCGGACAAAAAACTTCCAATGCCATTTTGCCAAACTGCTCACACAACTTTGCAGCAGCGTCGGAACAATCTCAGCTGAAGTTCCTGCTATATTATAATGCTATTCTGTGTAAGGCCTCTAAAATCCGCTCTGGTATTCTTGACAATTCGTTTTCAAAGTCTCCATGTTTTGATTTTATCGGAAGGGGGTGTGGGGGTAATTTTCTAAACCCTTTCCAGATACATTACTGCATCCACCAACACGCCATCACATGAAATTGGACAAATATTAGGCTTAAAATTGCACAAGATATATGTGAACTGTGGTTTCCAATGTGGTTTTGCACTAATAACAAAAATGATCATGTGAGTAGCCTCAGATCCTTAATTGGCCTATTTTTCAAGGGCTTATTTCAAGCATGAAAAAATAAACTGAATTTACTTCTTTCCTTTTAACTTTTTATTCGTGAAACCTGGTGTTGTGATGAACAAATAGTCCATATGTACGTTTGAACTTTGTGATATTGTGATATCATGGCGCCCTCTTTATGGAACAGGTAGTTATTAGTACATCCTGTGCAAAGAAGGCATGTGTCAACAATTATGGGACATAGATTTAGACCTACTGAATTGAAGCAATTTGAAAGATTTCTATTACATATGTGGCAACTTAGCTTTAACCAGTCAGAGGTTTTCATTAAAGGGCTGGAATTTGTTTGAATATATGTATTCATAGAGATCTGTGAAAAGGTAGACACAACTTTAGATGAGCTGCTTGATAATGATGGACAAAACATGAAAATAGCAGTCATTTGTATCAAAATTGGTTAAAAAGTGACATTATGTTAAAATTGTTGATGATCAAATTTTTCTTGGAAAATGCAAGAAAATTGGGCAGTTGTTTTAACTTATAAAAGTGCAGCATTATTTTCTGGTTAATTGTTAGTCTGTCCTTGTGAGTTGTTAGTCTTTCTTGTGAGTTGTTAGTCTTCCTTGTGAGTTGTTAGTCTTCCTTGTGAGTTGTTAGTCTCCCTTGTGAGTTGTTAGTCTTCCTTGTGAGTTGTTAGTCTTCCTTGTGAGTTGTTAGTCTTCCTTGTAACTTGTTGGTCTTCCTTGTGAGTTGTTGGTCTTCCTTGTGAGTTGTTGGTCTTTCTTGTGAGTTGTTAGTCTTCCTTGTGAGTTGTTAGTCTTCCTTGTAACTTGTTGGTCTTCCTTGTGAGTTGTTAGTCTTCCTTGTAAGTTGTTAGTCTTCCTTGCGAGTTGTTAGTCTTCCTTGTGAGTTGTTAGTCTTCCTTGTGAGTTGTTAGTCTTCATTGTGAGTTGTTAGTCTCCTTTGTGAGTTGTTAGTCTTCCTTGTGAGTTGTTAGTCTTCCTTGTGAGTTGTTAGTCGTCTTTGTGAGTTGTTAGTCTTCCTTGTGAGTTGTTAGTCTTCTTTGTGAGTTGTTAGTCTTCCTTGTGAGTTGTTAGTCTTTCTTGGGAGTTGTTAGTCTTCTTTGTGAGTTGTTCGTCTTCCTTTTGAGTTGTTAGTCTTCCTTGTGAATGGTTAGTCTTCCTTGTGAGTTGTTAGTCTTCCTTGTGAGTTGTTAGTCTTCCTTGTGAGTTGTAAGTCTTCCTTGTGAGTTGTTAGTCTTCCTTGTGAGTTGTTAGTCTTCCTTGTGAGTTGTTAGTCTTCCTTGTGAGTTGTTAGTCTTCCTTGTGAGTTGTTAGTCTTCCTTGTGAGTTGTTAGTCTTCCTTGTGAGTTGTTAGTCTTCCTTGTGAGTTGTTAGTCTTCCTTGTGAGTTGTTAGTCTTCCTTGTGAGTTGTTAGTCTCCCTTGTGAGTTGTTAGTCTTCCTTGTGAGTTGTTAGTCTTCCTTGTGAGTTGTTAGTCTTCCTTTTGAGTTGTTAGACTCCCTTGTGAGTTGTTAGTCTTCCTTGTGAGTTGTTAGTCTTCCTTGTGAGTTGTTAGTCTTCCTTGTGAGTTGTTAGTCTTTCTTGTGAGTTGTTAGTTTTCCTTGTGAGTTGTTAGTCTTCCTTGTGAGTTGTTAGTCTCCCTTGTGAGTTGTTAGTCTTCCTTGTGAGTTGTTAGTCTTCCTTGTGAGTTGTTAGTCTCCCTTGTGAGTTGTTAGTCTTCCTTGTGAGTTGTTAGTCTTCCTTGTGAGTTGTTAGTCTTCCTTGTGAGTTGTTAGTCTTCCTTGTGAGTTGTTAGTCTTCCTGGTGAGTTGTTAGTCTTCCTGGTGAGTTGTTAGTCTTCCTTGTGAGTTGTTAGTCTTCCTTGTGAGTGGTATTTCTTTAATGTACTCTTCACAGACAGGATGGTTCAGTTGGTAAAAAAACTGGACTTTCATGCTGAAGGTTCAAGTCCATGCTTGGACAAAGACTTGAAAATTCTCACTGTGTATGTCCCATTAGCTGGGGAAGATTGCTGGTGGTGAAGAAAAGAACTGAACACCCTACCTCATCATGCTGTGGCTCAGGCAGTGTGGCACTTGCTAAGTCACTGGACACCCTACCTCATGCTGTGGCTCAGGCAGTGTGGCACTTGCTAAGTCACATCCCTGAAGCTCAGTGTGGCAGTAACTTTACTTTTGCTTCTCTTGTGATTCATGACATCCTTGTTTGTTTTTTCTCCAGGAGTGGAAGAAGGATTCACAGAGCAACTCTGATAAAGCCACTTCAAGTAAAAGAAAAGGTGAGACTTGTACAAAAAATTACTGGCCCCCACAACATGTTCTAATCTTTCCCACCTCTTCATTTAAGCTCTCTTTTGATGCACCTTGCCTTCTTTATAATCTGATCTCTCAGGCACAACATTACCTTGTAACTTAAAGATTTCTGTACAGGTTGCAACAAATTGATCTTAATTAGAAGAAAATGTGCTACAAATCATTTAAATTAAAAAATCATCAAAATTGGTTAAAAATTGATCATTATACAATATTTTGAATTTTAGAACTGTGTTATAATAAATTATGAGATTTTCTACAACAAGAAACCTTATATTAACCTATTGTTTTTTAATTATTCACCACCGTTTTTGAATGGGAGCAGCTTGATATGACCAAAAGGATTTTAACTTCCATTATCTACCAAATTTAATAGGGGAAAAAACCTAATGATTTTCAGGGACTGAAGTTAAGTGCAGAATTTTAAAGAACTACATTACAGATTTTGAGATCCTATCTCTCATACATCAGAAGTTTTGCATTCATTAAAAAAAAAGTCAAACTTTGGTAAGTCATAACTCAGAAACTTCAGGTGCACCTGTTGAACTTTACTTTCGGACTACTCTGTTCATAATTTAAAGCTCTGGTGATATGAAATCTCTACCTGTCCATATGCATTTAAAGCATTAGTTCAGGGTCCAGCAAGTTCATCTTATATGAAATAGAACTTCAAAAGAAGCAAAATGGTGAAGAAATTACTTCAATATCTTATTCCGTTAAGAAGATATTTAAGTTTAAAGCTTGTGTCTTATTTGTGTAGAAATATGTAGTAATTCTACTATGGAAGGTTGGCGCCTTCATCCTTTCATTCTTAACAATTGTTAATACATTTAAAAAGATAATTGTTTAATGTTTTACTATTTAAATTATTTTTCCTCGAACTTTCTTTAGGTAGTAAATTATTATTACCCCTACAAGATCATGTTTTTCTACTTCCCTGACATATCCAATGGTTTTTAAGCTACAGAATCACAGAAAAAAATATGATAGAATACATAAAGTCTAAGGAATCTGAGGCAGTCTCAACTAGTCTTGATTTCAGTCGTTTCTACACAAATAACACCAAAGTGTAAACTTAAATATCTCCTTAACGGAATAAGATATTTGAATGCTTACTTCACCAGTATGTTTCTTTTAAAGTCCTCATTCATATAACTTGGACCCCTGAAGTAATCATTTAACATGCTGACACATCTCATAACTAATCGTTTAAAAGCTGACACATCTGATTACTAATCGTTTAACAGCTGACACATCTCATAACTTATCGTTTAACAGCTGACACATCTCATAACTAATCGTTTAACAGCTGACACATCTCATAACTAATCGTTTAACAGCTGACACATCTCATAACTAATCGTTCAACAGCTGACACATCTCATAACTAATCGTTCAAGAGCTGACACATCTCATAACTAATCGTTTAACATGCCGACACATCTCATAACTAATCGTTTAACATGCCGACACATCTCATTACTAATCGTTTAACATGCCGACACATCTCATAACTAATCTTTTAACATGCCGACACATCTCATAACTAAACTTTTAATATGCTGACACATCTCATAACTAATCGTTTAACAGCCGACACATCTCATTACTAATCGTTTAACATGCCGACACATCTCATAACTAATCGTTTAACATGCCGACACATCTCATAACTAATCTTTTAACATGCCGACACATCTCATAACCAAACTTTTAACATGGCGACACATCTCATAACTAATCTTTTAACATGGCGACACATCTCATAACTAATCTTTTAACATGGCGACACATCTCATAACTAATCTTTTAACATGCCGACACATCTCATAACTAATCTTTTAACATGCCGACACATCTCATAACTAATCTTTTAACATGCCGACACATCTCATAACTAATCTTTTAACATGCCGACACATCTCAAACTAATCTTTTAACATGGCGACACATCTCATAACTAATCTTTTAACATGCCGACACATCTCATAACTAATCTTTTAATATGCCGACACATCTCATAACTAATCTTTTAACATGCCGACACATCTCATAACTAATCGTTTAACAGCTGACACATCTCATAACTAATCATTTTACATTCTGACACATCTCATAACTAATCGTTTAACAGCTGACACATCTCATAACTAATTATTTAACAGCTGACACATCTCATAACTAATCATTTTACATGCCGACACGTCTCATAACTAATCATTTCACATGCTGCGCATCTCATAACTAATCATTTTACATGCCGACACGTCTCATAACTAATCATTTCACATGCTGCGCATCTCATAACTAATCATTTTACATGCCGACACGTCTCATAACTAATCGTTTAACAGCTGACACATCTCATAACTAATCGTTCAACAGCTGACACATCTCATAACTAATCGTTCAAGAGCTGACACATCTCATAACTAATCGTTTAACATGCCGACACATCTCATAACTAATCGCTTAACATGCCGACACATCTCATTACTAATCGTTTAACATGCCGACACATCTCATAACTAATCTTTTAACATGCCGACACATCTCATAACTAAACTTTTAATATGCTGACACATCTCATAACTAATCGTTTAACAGCCGACACATCTCATTACTAATCGTTTAACATGCCGACACATCTCATAACTAATCGTTTAACATGCCGACACATCTCATAACTAATCTTTTAACATGCCGACACATCTCATAACCAAACTTTTAACATGGCGACACATCTCATAATAATCTTTTAACATGGCGACACATCTCATAACTAATCTTTTAACATGGCGACACATCTCATAACTAATCTTTTAACATGCCGACACATCTCATAACTAATCTTTTAACATGCCGACACATCTCATAACTAATCTTTTAACATGCCGACACATCTCATAACTAATCTTTTAACATGCCGACACATCTCAAACTAATCTTTTAACATGGCGACACATCTCATAACTAATCTTTTAACATGCCGACACATCTCATAACTAATCTTTTAATATGCCGACACATCTCATAACTAATCTTTTAACATGCCGACACATCTCATAACTAATCGTTTAACAGCTGACACATCTCATAACTAATCATTTTACATTCTGACACATCTCATAACTAATCGTTTAACAGCTGACACATCTCATAACTAATTATTTAACAGCTGACACATCTCATAACTAATCATTTTACATGCCGACACGTCTCATAACTAATCATTTCACATGTTGCGCATCTCATAACTAATCGTTTTACATGCCGACACATCTCATAACTAATCGTTTCACATGCTGCGCAACTCATAACTAATCGTTTTACATGCCGACACGTCTCATAACTAATCATTTCACATGCTGCGCATCTCATAACTAATCGTTTTACATGCCGACACATCTCATAACTAATCGTTTCACATGCTGCGCAACTCATAACTAATCGTTTTACATGCCGACACGTCTCATAACTAATCATTTTACATGATGCGCATCTCATAACTAATCGTTTTACATGCTGACACATCTCATCAATCTCCAGACAATAGTCATCTTGAAAGAGCAACACCTAGAGGCAACATTTATTCAATTTGCTGAAAATATATTTAAAAAGGAGGAAAATATCAACAAATTTCAGCAAATGGGTTAATAATATTTTACACCTTTTTCTTGATTATTGAATATGCAAATGTATGATGTCATCAATTGAATAACTCCTTTTTCGATGTAAATTTATTTTTTCCTTTGACAGTAGTTTGAAATGGTTTTGTTTGTTTCATGAAATTGGTAACCTGTACAGGTGCGTTAGTAGACTATTTTGATTGGGGGGATGTAAATATAAGATTTACCGACAGCCTCAAATTAACATAATCCCATTTCACCTTCCCGGCTGCATGCCTTTGCTTGCCATATACCCATTTGGGAGGTGAAATTGAGAAATCATTAACAAACAATTGAAAAGATTTGGTCAAACTGAAGAAAATTGTTTTTATAGTTATTGCAAATTTTTTTAAGAATTGAAGAAAAAATCCTGAAAATTGAATGAACAAAATTCCTAAAATGAAGGAAATTTTTAAAAAATAAATTCCAAAAATTGAAAGAAAATTTTCACAAAAAGGAAGAAAAAATTGCGGGGAAATTGTTACCTGGGAGTTCTTTGCTTTCTTCCTGGATGAAAGGTCAAAACATAAAATCAAAGAAAAATTGTCGGAAATTTTTGAAGAATTTGGCAACATTTAATAAAAATTGAAAGAAAATCAAAGAAAATTGTCCAAATATAAAGGATATTAGAAGATTTCTGCTTGGTTGTATTGCTTTCTTCCTGGTTGGTTGTATTGCTTTCTTCCTGGTTGGTTGTATTGCTTTCTTCCTGGTTGATTGTATTGCTTTCTTCCTGGTTGGTTGTATTGCTTTCTTCCTGGTTGGGAGCTTAAATTGGAAAACTTTTAGAACAAAGGTGGTAACATCGTAGGAAAATTTGGTAAAATCTTCTGAAAATTTGGCAACCATTTCCCGAAAATTGCAGGAGATTTTTTGAAAATAGCAGGAACATTTAATGGAAAATAAAGAGATATGCACACGTCTTAGCCTTAGATTTTCACGTGTTTTAGCCGTGGGATTTGCACGCGTCTTAGCCTTGGGATTTGCACGCGTCTTAGCCTGAGATTTGCACGCGTCTTAGGATTTGCATGCGTCTTAGCCTTGGGATTTGCATGCGTCTTAGCCTTAGATTTACACGTTTCTTAGCCTTAGGATTTGCACGCTTCTTAGCATTAGGATTTGCATGCTTCTTAGCCTTAGGATTTGCACGCTTCTTAGCCTTGGGATTTGCACGCTTCTTAGCATAAGGACTGTAGAAGCCATTTCAGTTTTAAGAATGCCAGCACACATTGTTTAAATACCATGATTTTGATGCAAGAAAAACCAAAATGTCCTTGTATATAGTCTGTATATCACATACAGATTAAGTAAAAATGTTCAACTAATAATCAAAATCAGTTTTATCAATTCGCAACTTGGCTTCAAACTGTATTGTTTCGTATTATGAACCTGAAGTTTCACCGACCTGATTTTAGAAATACCGACTGTTCTCAAATTTTACCAAGTCTCAAAAAGTTTGGGGGGTGACACCCCCCCCCCTGCCCCCTTCCTGTCACACCTATCCCGGTATTTACATACCTGGATCTGTTGCACAATTCTGGTTGTATTGGGGCATTACCCCACCACAGAATAGTGGGGAAAATAAAACAGTAAAGTACTAATAAAGGATTTAATTTTAATTGTTTTTTTTTAAGCCTATTCCAAGCCTAAAACCCTAACCTAAGCCTAGACCCTTTCCCTAAAAATTAATAGAAGCAAAAATGAAATTATTGAAAATACAAATTTAGAGGTAAAACAAGAACATTTCTAGGCCTCTATATCAATTCTCCTTTGTACTAGGATTTTTCTCCAGAGAGAAGTGTTCAGTTTTGGTGTGTGTAGACCATTGGTAGTTAGCGCTGTGGTACTTTGGTGAATAACACAGAGATCAGGATAACACCTGTTAGTGAATAAGTCTAAAACTTGGTCACACCTCCTATCAATCTTTTGATTGAAAGATTATACAGAAATCATTAAATAACTGGCTTGAGTACAAACATTGCAGATTTACAGAGTTTTTCAGTATTTCATTGACTTGCCATATCATATATTTTGCATTAATAAAGAATTCTTTCAACTTTGATCGGCAAGAAATCAGAAACAGTTAAAATTATAAATTGTTAATTAAGTTTTGATACTTTTTATGCAAATCTGTGATGTATTACAGGGCGAACTTGAAAGTTTCTTTTGTAAATTCTTTGTTTTCTAAATTTCTATTGTAATTATTTGAAATAGTGCAGCAACTTCTGACCAAAAGTATTGAGATTTTATCATGTCCCCAACCAAATCCTAGCAAAAATTAGACTTTACCATCCTTTTCTATGACTGAGATTTAGGTATGAAATGAAAAAAATTACCTAAAGATTTGACAAACAATTTGATGAGGTGTGGTTCTTTTTATTTTGCCTATAGGAGACATCGGAGGCTCTTTCTTGTATAGTGACTGCAGCTCAGATGAAGATTATGGAACTCAGGAGATTATGAGAACAAGTTTGAGTGTGACGGTGCCTGGACTAGGTTTGGATCCCATCTCCCCTACTCATGACATGGATGATACTTACGAATGGAAGAAGAATGATGAAAAGAAACATGAGAGGAAGAGTTATCACAGGAGTAGAAGCAGGGATGCGGGTAACCACAGACGTCGAAGCAGAAGCCGGGAAAGAGACCGATACAGATTTCGTAGCAAGAGCAGAGAGATGGATCGACACAGACGTCGCAGCAGGAGCAGAGAATCTGATCGTTATAGACGCCGTAGCAGAAGCAGAGAATCTGATCGGTATAGACGTCGTAGCAGAAGCAGGGAGACGGATCGGTACAGACATCGCAGTGGCAGCAAATCTAAAGATTATCAAAGACGCTCAGATTATTCCAGGGATAAGGAAATTGACAGAAGTAAGGTGAAAAGCAAAGAACATGTTAAGGCAAAAGAAATTTATGATGAGGTAAATGCAAGATGGCGAAGAACAGATTCTGTGGATATCATCGAGATTGTAGATAACGAGGATGATGCAAAAGATGCGACATCACGTGAGGAAAATTATGAAAGAATTGACAGCTCGGAAGGAAGCTTGAATGGATGTGAAAATATGGAGGAACTCATTGATAAAGAAAATGATAAAGATAAAAAAACTGACATGGCCAAGACAACTTCTGGAGAGGGTGGAAAAGTAGATGAGGGCAAAAGTACTACCAAACAGAGAAGGAGAATTCCAATGGTAATGAAGACCAAAATGTGAGAAATGATTTGGAAGATACAGAAATGAAAGTAGTTGATGAGGTAATAGATGAGGAATCTAAAGCTCCCGGAAAAATCAAAGTAGAAGCCTCAGAAGTTGAAGATTCAGGGGAAGAAAAAGACACTGAAAAGTCGGTGGAAAGCGAGAATATAGAGAAGGGTTTGGAGAAATTTGAGAAGAAAGCCTCCAAAGATGATACAAAAGGAAATGTGGAGAGATCTTCAGTTGAAGAGGGTGATAATCCACCCGCAATTAAAACAAGCAAAAAAGATACTGCTATTGGAGTTGACAGAGAAATTACTAGAGATGATCCAGAAGGAGAAAAGGAAACTGAAAAAGACATTCCTAAAGATGAAGAGAGTAACTCCAAGGAGAAAGACAGGGCAAGTAACTTGAGAGATCAAGAAAAGGAGGTCGTCTTAGCATCTGAAGAAAATGAGGTCCACAGCGAAGATTTAGATGAAATTCCTGGTTTTGGTGGCAGAGGTGGTGAGAAAGTTGGCATGGATGAGGAGAGTAAAGAAAAAGTGTTTGAAAAAGAGAAGCTTGTTAGACATGTAGAGAAGAGTGCAATGCCAGATGAAGTGGACAATGTTTCTGAAGATGAGGGTGAGGGGGAAGAAATGGGTGGTATTGAACTGAATGTTGACGAAGTAAGTGAAGATGAAAATGAGGAAAGCAAAGATGAGACTGAAAATACAATGATTAATGTTATGAAAGGGCAAGAAGAGCCGATTGCTCAGAGAAATGATCAAGAGAAGGTAGAGAAGAAAAAGCAGGATAACGATGAAGTGAATCATCAAGAGGGTGAAGCAGCCCAAGGTAAGGAGACAAGGGATCCAAGAAGCCTAGAGCGAGGCAGAAAGCATTCATCTGAAAGGAAGACAGATGGAGGTGTAGATGGCAAAAGTCAGGAGGGAACTAAGAAAGATCAAGGTCCAGGTAGAAAGGATGGAAGCGGAGGTGTTGGTAATAGAGAAGGTGGTCATAGTGGAGTGAAGAGAGAAAAGGAAGGATATGGTGAAAGCAGTCGAAGAGAGAGCAGAGACAGGGATAAAAGAGACAGAGCTAGAGAGGTGAGAGAACATGATAGAGATTCTAAGGAAAGGCAGCGCATAGAACATAAACTCTGGGAAAAAGATAGAATAGAGTTGGAACTGACAGAAATTAAGGAAAAACAGAGAAAGCGAGAAAGAGAACTGGAAAGGCGCGAACAGGAGAGGCGGGAGAGGGACAGATATGAGAGGGACAGATTGGAAAGAGAACGGCGAGAATGGGAAAAAGCGAGAGAGAAAGAAAGGATTGCAGATTGGGAAATTGCCAGGAAAAGGGAGGAGGATATCGTAAGGAGAGAAAAGGAGCTACAAAAAGAAAAGGATAGGCTGAAGGCAGAGTTGGAAAGAAGAAAGGAGAAAGATATGGAAAGAGAGAGAGAGAGATACAGGGACAGTTTAAAGGAGAAGAGCAGAGACATGAATCGAGATAGGAGAAGGGATAGAGACTTGGATCGAGAGAGGGACAGAGACCGAAGTAGGGAGAGGGACCGTGATAGAGACAGAACAAGGGACATAGAGAAAGACAGGAGTAGGGGTAGAAGCATGGAAAGGAAGAGAAGTAGGGACAGAAATTTGGAGTATAAAGATGAATCGTACAAAAGGGCACAAAAAGGCACTTACGATAACCCAGTAGTGTGGGGACAAAAATCAGTGGAACCAAGAGGATATTCCCAGAAGAAAGAGAATAAAATGGAAGTGAGACCAAAGATTAGTTCCAACGAAAAATCAAATGAACGCTGGGTGAGAGAGGTTTCAAAACGGGACAAAGTTGCAAGAAAGGATGATACACAGATTGAAATACAGCACAAGGAGGAGTTTCTCTATCATTTGGAGGAACAGGAGCAGAAATTGCTTCGTTTGTGTGAACTGGACAGGAAGAGGTTGATTGAGGTTCGTACAATAGAGCTGGTGACACAAGGCCAATCAGATGATGAAATAAGGCTTACACTTGCTCAGGAAATTCAAGACCAAGTTCTTAAGGACCGTGCTTTCAGAAATGAATTAAGAGATAAAGGCCTGAAAGAAAGAGCAGCGATTCTTGATAAAGAGATAAGATCGAAGAGTCACTCAACTCCAAGTGCGATAGCAGCGGTCGCATCAGCAGTCGCATCGAAGGGATATCCAGGTGAGGTTAGAGGGTCTACTGCGATACAAGTGCATGGAATTAGTCTTTCAGGACTTGGAAGTGGGATGCATGTATCTGAAGCTACGAGGACAGGGCAAGGAGGGGGTTATGCAGACTATAATAGTGGTATGCAAAGGACTGGTGGTATGCAAAGGACTGGTGGTATGCAAGGGACTAGTGGTATGCAAGGGACTAGTGGTATGCAAGGGAGTGGTGGTGTCACAGGTTCTGGTGTGGGTTCCTCAATGAATTATGGTGCAGCTGGGGCTGTTCATGGAATGCAGGGAGCAAGTGGTGGAATACATGGGCAGACTGTTGGAATGCCTAGACATGGAGGTATATCGGGCCCTTCTGGTGGAATGCAAGGACCTAGCGTTGGCTTTCCAGCATCTAGTGGAGGTATGCCAGGACAAGGGATGGTTCTACATGGTCGGGGCTTGGGTGCACCTGGGACAATGGCAAGTATGCCGGGCTCTGGAATGAATATGCCTACAAATGTAATGGAAAGTCCTCAAGCTGGTATGCCAGGGCCATCAAATCATATGCCTGGTGCTGGTGGTAGTTGGGAATCAGGTGGTGCAGTCAACAACAGTGGATCATGGGGAGGTTTATGGCAGATGTATGGAGGTCAACATCAGGAAGCACCTAATAGTTATGGTAGCAACCAGGGGCCTATGCAACATCATTACACAGGTTAATCAGGTGTGTGATTTTCAGTGCAAGGTTTTGAGTGTGAGATTGTAAATAGATCATTCTCCAGCAATTGCTGGTAAATGAATATAATTAAGGATTGGCGAATTATGATGAGCATCAAGGTCAGATTCATTTGCAGCTTAAATACAGAGATATCAGGTTTGCATGACATTTGTAATGACCACAGCTTTGACCCTCAGGATGCTCACTTTCATTGGAACCATTGGCCTTTCAAGGTCTATGGCTGCCTATGACCATTTATAAGGTTTTTAAATGTACGGAATAACAATTTTAGATATCACGATTTACTTGACGGGGGAGCTTTAATTCCAAAACTATGTTACTTACATATACAAATATGAAAACACTCTTGACATGTGCAAAAAAAATTATGATGGGGTTGAGATGAGTAGAGGTAGAGATTCCCTGCAGGGATGGTAACCCCTGCCCCCTCCCCCTGTTGGTACCACCCTGAACAAGGGTAGATCCAGATAGGGCAGGGATAGTAACCCCTGGCCCCCTGTTGGTACCGCCCTGGTCAAGAGTAGATCCAGATAGGGCAGTGTGGTAATTCCTGGCTCCCCGTTGGTACCGCCCTGGTCAAGGGTAGATCCAGACAGGGCAGGGTGGTAACTCCTGGCACCCCATTGGTACCGCCCTGGTCAAGGGTGGATCCAGATAGGGCAGGGTGGTAACTCCTGGCACCCCATTGGTACCACCCTGGTCAAGGGTAGATCCAGATAGGGTAGGGATGGTAACTCCTGGCACCCGGTTGGTACCGCCCTGGTCAAGGGTAGATCCTGATAGGGCAGGGTGGTAACTCCTGGCACCCCGTTGGGACCGCCCTGGTCAAGAGTAGATCCAGATAGGGCAGGGTGGTAAGTCCTGGCTCCCCATTGGTACTGCCCTGGTCAAGGGTAGATCCTGATGGGGCAGGGTGGTAACTCCTGGCACCCATTGATACCGCCCTGGTCAAGGGTAGATCCAGATAGGGCAGGGATGGTAACTCCTGGTACCCCGTTGGTACCGCCCTGGTCAAGGGTAGATCCTGATAGGGCAGGATGGTAACTCCTGGCACCCATTGGTACCACCCTGGTCAAGGGTAGATCCAGATAGGGCAGGGATGGTAACTCCTGGCACCCCATTGGTACCGCCCTGGTCAAGGGTGGATCCTGATAGGGCAGGGTGGTAACTCCTGGCACCCATTGGTACCGCCCTGGTCAAGGGTAGATCCAGATAGGGTAGGGTGGTAACTCCTGGCACCCCGTTGTTACCGCCCTGATCAAGGGTAGATCCAGATAGGGCAAGGTGGTAACTTCTGGCATCCTGTTGGTACTTCCCTGGTCAAGGGTAGATCCAGATAGGGCAGGGTGGTAACTCCTGGCATCCTGTTGTTACTGCCCTGGTCAAGGGTAGATCCAGATAGGGCAGGGTGGTAACTCCTGGCTCCCCGTTGGTACCGCCCTGGTCAAGGGTAGATCCAGATAGGGCAGGGTGGTAACTCCTTGCACCCCGTTAATACTGCCTGATCAAGGGTAGATCCAGATAGGGCAAGGACGGTAACTCCTTGCACCCCATTGGTACCACCCTGGTAAAGAGTAGATCCAGATAGGGGACCAGATTTGTCCTTTATTGTTAAAAAACAAGTCCTCCCCTTGTTCAATTCATTTTGTTTTTGTATTGGGTGTTGGGGCGCTGCAAATTTTTATGATAATACTAATTGCCTGTTGTAAGGCATCGATTCCATCATTTTCTTTATTGTAAGCATGCATGACTTCCGTATGTGTATACGTTCTTGTTTATTTGAATTATGAGAACAATTTTAAGATGCTGATCTGCCCTTGATGATGCATGCTATTTCACACTTTTATTCATTACTTTGTTCAGTTTTGAAAGTTTTCACTGAGTTGTGTTGTGAAATCTTACTGTTGTACACATTTCTGAAAAGTAATAAATACACAAACAGTGCCATCAACTTATGATTGTATTCATGTTATATACAGGTGCATAGGAAGGGTCACCTCTCTGGAGGACAAAATTTCCCTGTGACAAGTGCAAAAATTGCTCTGGGAAAAGTTTCCATCAAATGTTGCGACTAATCGAGAAACACCCTTTAATTACAGATAGATTTCTTTCATTTTTTGGAATTTTCCTTCATTTTCTTTACTTTTGGAAAGTTTGGCCAGTTTTGGGGAAATTGTTTTGTTCCATATGCCATCTTGGGTCCATGCTTCCTTTATGCATGAACATTGTCTTGCCCATCTTAAGGGGCACCTCATCACACCTCTAATGGTTCAGCTGGGCTAGCTCTTTGTCGGTGAGGAATGAGGGCAGCATTCCATCATGTAGATTTCACCCTTGTCCCAGGGCTTAAATGAGCAATGAATTGCAGAACAAATTCTTTGATATGCTCATGTTGCTTGGGCTCAAAGATAAGTGGGAAAAACGTTGATTTTTTGTCAAATTTTGAACTTTCCTGTGACCTTTAAGTAGTATTTCTCACACAAATGGTTGCGTTCCATTGTTTTCAGCTCAACGACTTGATATTAAGTGTGAAATGTCTGTAAACTTTCCAAGGTAGCACTGTTCCTTGTGTTTTAAATGTTTTACTCTTAAGGTATGAACACTTTTGGCCTTGAAATTTTGGCTCATGACATGTTTTCATGTATATTAATTATATTTTTTAAAGAGTAAATTAATGTAATTATTAAGTTAAGCCAATTTTGGTGTCATGTTTCACGCTCAGTAAACACAGCTTCCCCTCAGGACTTTCTCTCATCAGTTCATAACCAACTTGCCCATCGTGATGACTAGACATCAAATAATTACTTTTAGTCAACCAGTAGCGTAGCCAGACCTAGAAATTTGGCGGGGGGTTTTGTCTAAACAATATGCATACATTTCTACCTGCTTTAGACCCTGACTATTTTGCTGTGTATGAATAAAACACTATATGACCTGAGAGTATTTTATGTTCCCAGTTAAAATTGAGAAATTACAAATACAAAATTATTTAAAATTTGTCAACAAATTTCACGAAAATTGACAAAAGATTCCTGTTCAAGAAGGTTGACACGGATAGCATAATGAGATCAATTAAAATGATCTATTACAAAACTTGATGAAGTAGGCTAACCGACCAAAAAATGTCAGTTTCTAATATTGTTTCAACCACACTTCATCACATCAAGAACAGGCTACAAGTACAGTCAAATCAAGAACAGGCTACAAGTACAGTCACATCAAGAACAGGCTACACGTAGTCACATCAAAAACAGGCTACACGTAGTCACATCAAAACAGGTTTCACCTCGTTTTCGACTATTAAACAAAAACTGGAATTCCCTTTTGTCCACACGTATAACAAAGAATCCATGCATATAAAACTAGGCAAGTGAGGGCATAACTTCTGCAGAATGGTTAGTGTGTGGGCTATGTCATTTGTGTATGAATAATCACGCAGTAAAAACAGTTGTGAAATTCTTTAATTCTCTTTTACAATTTGGGGCATATTTTTTGTTTGGGGCCAGAAATCTATTTTGGGGTGTCATAATTAAGATGCAAGGAAATTCAGTTCTAATTCGATTATCTCAGTATGTATTGTTTTCAGTAAAAATACTTGTTCTTCTTCCAATTGCAACTTAAAATGAAGTTATAAACTTTCAAAGAAAATAATTAAATATTTAAATCAGGCGGGATTTGAGGGTGGGCAAAAGGGGTATGCCTCCCCTCTTTTTTCCAAATTTGTATCTTTTGTATGGTGATTTTCCCCCACTTTTGACTTCCCCCTCCCTTCCTCCCTTACTTTCGGTATGCAAATCTAAATGATTGGTAGCTTGAACTTAATTTGACTGATACTGGAAGAAAACATGAAAGTAGTCAACAATTTATTCAAAATCAGCAAACAAAAAATGGATTAACAATTTTAGGCCTTGCTGTAATAAATTATGCAAGTTTCATATTTGGGACATCACAACCATAAACATATAAATTTACTTGTTAACTTGTTAATAATTGTTAGAAGGGCCCGAGGTGTAAATCCTGAGATTCCATGGATTTATCATTTTTAATGAGGAAAGTAAACTGCTTCTAGCCAACAAAAATATTATATGAAAGATTGAAATATATCTTTTTCTTTGAAAAAGTGTTGGTAGGGAGAAGAGCTATACTTGATTGAAATCCAGGGGGACACGTTCCCTGGGTTTTTACTTTTCTGAAGGAAATTTAAATATTCGAAGCTGACACACAAGCTACTGAAAATCACTGGTGAAAAAAATACAAGGCTATATTTGGATGAATCTCCATACAGCAGACACATTCTAGATGTTTGATCATGACAGTAAAACTCTATCAATCTTTTAAATTAGTACTCTTGAAGACTTGGACGAAATTGTTTTGATTTAAAGTTACAGTATTCACCACCTTCCTGAAGCAGATTTAATATCAGCAATTGGTCTAAAACAAAAATAAATCTCCAACACAAAAAGATGATTTGGTGATGTCCGGAATAATATTGAAAAGGTCGAGATCTGTCATTGGCAAAACACTTCAAATTTGGCAATTTCTAGTGCAAATTACATGTGAAAACTGCAGCATTTCTGGCTATCTTTCAAATTAAAAATGCTGTAACACACTAACAAAATGGGACCCTGCAGAAATTTGACAAAATGCCCACTGTGCCTTGGGTTAGTAGTCTGAACATGTTCTACAAATTGGAGCAATACACCAAATGCAACGGCGCAATTTGTTGGAGCAATACACCAAATGCAACTGGGCGCAATTTGTTGGAGCAATACACCAAATGCAACTGGGCAATTTGTTGGAGCAATACACCAAATGCAACTGGGCGCAATTTGTTGGAGCAATACACCAAATGCAACTGGCAAATTTGTTGGAGCAATACACCAAATGCAACTGGGCGCAATTTGTTGGAGCAATACACCAAATGCAACTGGGCGCAATTTGTTGGAGCAATACACCAAATGCAACTGGGCGCAATTTGTTGGAGCAATACACCAAATGCAACTGGGCGCAATTTGTTGGAGCAATACACCAAATGCAACGGGGCAATTTGTTGGAGCAATACACCAAATGCAACTAAGCACTTTGTTGGAGCAATACATCAAATGCAACTAAGCAATTTGTTGGAGCAATACACCAAATTCAACTTAGCAATTTGTTGGAGCACAACACCAAATGCAACTGGGCAATTTGTTGGAACGATACACTAAATGCAACTGGGCAATTTGTTGGAGCAATACACCAAATGCAACTAAGCAATTTGTTGGAACGATACACTAAATGCAACGGCAAATTTTGGAGCAATACACCAAATGCAACTAAGCACTTTGTTGAAGCAATACATCAAATGCAACTAAGCACTTTGTTGAAGCAATACATCAAATGCAACTAAGCAATTTGTTGGAACGATACACTAAATGCAACTGGGCAATTTGTTGGAGCAATATACCAAATGCAACTGGGCAATTTGTTGGAACGATACACTAAATGCAACTGGGCAATTTGTTGGAGCAATACACCAAATGCAACTGGGCAATTTGTTGGAACGATACACTAAATGCAACTGGGCAATTTGTTGGAGCAATACACCAAATGCAACTAAGCAATTTGTTGGAACGATACACTAAATGCAACTGGGCAATTTGTTGGAGCAATACACCAAATGCAACTGGGCAATTTGTTGAACGATACACTAAATGCAACTGGGCAATTTGTTGGAGCAATACACCAAATGCAACTAAGCAATTTGTTGGAACGATACACTAAATGCAACTGGGCAATTTGTTGGAGCAATACACCAAATGCAACTAAGCAATTTGTTGGAACGATACACTAAATGCAACTGGGCAATTTGTTGGAGCAATACACCAAATGCAACTGGGCAATTTGTTGGAACGATACACTAAATGCAACTGGGCAATTTGTTGGAGCAATACACCAAATGCAACTGAGCAATTTGTTGGAGCAATACACTAAATGCAATTGGGCAATTTGTTGGAACGATACACTAAATGCAACTAAGCAATTTGTTGGAGCAATACACCAAATGCAACTGGGCAATTTGTTGGAACGATACACTAAATGCAACTAAGCAATTTGTTGGAGCAATACACTAAATGCAATTGGGCAATTTGTTGGAGCAATACACTAAATGCAACTAAGCAATTTGTTGGAACGATACACTAAATGCAATTGGGCAATTTGTTGGAGCAATACACTAAATGCAACTAAGCAATTTGTTGGAACGATACACTAAATGCAATTGGGCTATTTGTTGGAACGATACACTAAATGCAACTAAGCAATTTGTTGGAGCAATACACCAAATGCAATTGGGCAATTTGTTGGAACGATACACTAAATGCAACTAAGCAATTTGTTGGAGCAATACACTAAATGCAACTGGGCAATTTGTTGGAGCAATACACCAAATGCAACTAAGCAATTTGTTGGAACGATACACTAAATGCAACTGGGCAATTTGTTGGAGCAATACACTAAATGCAACTAAGCAATTTGTTGGAGCAATACACCAAATGCAACTAAGCAATTTGTTGGAGCAATACACTAAATGCAATTGGGCAATTTGTTGGAGCAATACACTAAATGCAACTAAGCAATTTGTTGGAACGATACACTAAATGCAATTGGGCAATTTGTTGGAGCAATACACTAAATGCAACTAAGCAATTTGTTGGAACGATACACTAAATGCAATTGGGCTATTTGTTGGAACGATACACTAAATGCAACTAAGCAATTTGTTGGAGCAATACACTAAATGCAACTGGGCAATTTGTTGGAGCAATACACCAAATGCAACTAAGCAATTTGTTGGAACGATACACTAAATGCAACTGGGCAATTTGTTGGAGCAATACACTAAATGCAACTAAGCAATTTGTTGGAGCAATACACCAAATGCAACTAAGCAATTTGTTGGAGCAATACACTAAATGCAATTGGGCAATTTGTTGGAGCAATACACTAAATGCAACTAAGCAATTTGTTGGAACGATACACTAAATGCAATTGGGCAATTTGTTGGAACGATACACTAAATGCAACTAAGCAATTTGTTGGAGCAATACACCAAATGCAATTGGGCAATTTGTTGGAACGATACACTAAATGCAACTAAGCAATTTGTTGGAGCAATACACTAAATGCAACTGGGCAATTTGTTGGAGCAATACACCAAATGCAACTAAGCAATTTGTTGGAACGATACACTAAATGCAACTGGGCAATTTGTTGGAGCAATACACCAAATGCAACTGGGCAATTTGTTGGAACGATACACTAAATGCAACTGGGCAATTTGTTGGAGCAATACACCAAATGCAACTGAGCAATTTGTTGGAACGATACACTAAATGCAATTGGGCAATTTGTTGGAACGATACACTAAATGCAACTAAGCAATTTGTTGGAGCAATACACCAAATGCAACTAAGCAATTTGTTGGAACGATACATTAAATGCAACTGGGCAATTTGGAGCAATACACCAAATGCAACTGGGCAATTTGTCAGTTCTTGATAACACAAACACCTAATAAAGAAAAAAAGATTTTTGGCTTAGATTTCTTTCTTATAAACAATCACTAAAAAATTTACAATGTATATTTTGATGTGATTTATAAAAAAAAAATTTTTTGTATGTTTATGTACATCTATACACTGGTGAAAACCAAGACAAAAGAGCACCCGTTGAGATGAACATCACGCAAAAGGACCTGGTAGGAACTGATGGGAGAGGTGCCAGTGGTGCATGAGGGTGAAAGACCAACAACTACTGCACAGTAGATATACTTTACCTCTAATTGAATATTCTTAGAAAATAAGGTATTTGCATCAAAAAAACTTGTTTCTAACTTTATCAATAAAAAAACAAAGTTATGAATCAAAAGTTCCAATTATCTATTAAATCCTGCTCGAGAGAAGGACCAGTAATTTCTAGCAAACTGTGGCTCTAATAAATTTAAGTTGGTTCATTTAGTAATATTTATTGATAGCTTATTTAGAAGGTCTATGGGCATGTAACAATTTATGTCATTGGTTGAAAAAGTATGCAAATCTCCACAGATCAGGTTTTGATTTGTGCAAAAAAAGCACTTAGTTTTTGAGTTATGGCTGGTCAAAGTTCATTCAGTTTTAATTCATGCAAAATGTGTGATGTATGACTGGGCGGACAGCTCAAATTTTTGATGGAGCTCTTTAAATTGATTTAATCAATCTTGAGTCATTTTAATTGCTGCTAGAATATTATTGGGGACATGGCAAAAACTTTTGGTCAGAACTTGTTGCACCACCTAAACAATTATGAAAGACACTTAAAAAACAAAAGGATTACAACCACTGTTGCCCTGTAATACATCACCACATTTGCATAAAATATGCAAAATGATACTTGAGATTTTTAAACACTGTAAAATGGTCAATTAACAAATTTTGATATACAAAATTCCTATTAGATTTTAAAGCAATTTGGTAATGTTGCCTCTAAACATGTAAGCTAATTACATAACACATTCCGTTTCTACACAAAAGCTTATTTATATGAGTTCCGAGAATTAATTCCAGAGAATTTTCAATCTTAAAAAGCATCTACTTTCAGCAGCATCAAATCGCTAGTATATAATTTTTCAATAATCAAAATCACACAAGTATGAAAATCCTGAATGAAAACCCGGTCTGCACCAGCAGAAATTACAACAAATATCTATTGATTGACAGTTGTATGGCAACTAGCAAGAGATATCACATGACTTACCTCAGCTCAGTGATCTAAAACCAAACATGAACATGTCAATTGATACAAAACTACCATCAAATAATTGTTTTTATGTCCTTGGCAATATAAAACAAAACTGGAAATGAAGAGTAAGACTAAAGGAGGAGGCAAGAAGATCAGCATTTATTGAAGTGACAGATTGATGTATTGTGCTGATCAAATCTTGGAGGATTTTGATGAAACAGAACACTTGGCTTCGGCCTGCTGGAGGGATTCAGACAATTGATCAATAAGGTATATGGGTTCAACCAGCTAAGGGGATTCAGACGACTGATTGATAAGGTAATTGGGTTCAGCCAGCTGTAGGAATTCAGGCAACTGATTGATATGGTAATTGGATTCGGCCAGCTGGGGGGATTCAGACAACTGATTGATAAGGTAATTGGGTTCGGCTAGCTGGGGGATTCAGACAACTGATTAATAAGGTAATAGGGTTCAGCCAGCTGGAGGGATTCAGGCAACTGATTGATAAGGTAATCAAATTCGACCAGCTGGGGATACAGACAACTGATTGATTAGGTAATTCAATTCAGCCAGCAGGGGGGATTCAGAAAACTGATTGATAAGGTAATTGGGTTCGGCCAGCTGAGGGATTCAGACAACTGATTGATAAGGTAATTGGATTCGGCCAGCTGGGGGGATTCAGACAACTGATTGATTAGGTAATTAGATTTGGCCAGCAGGGGGGATTCAGAAAACTAATTGATAAGGTAATTGGATTCAGCCAGCTGGGGGGATTCAGACAACTGATGGATAAGGTAATTGGGTTCGGCCAGCTGGGGGATTCAGACAACTGATTGATAAGGTAATTGGGTTCGGCCAGCTGGGGGATTCAAACAACTGATTTATAAGATAATTGGGTTCAGCCAGCTGGGGGGATTCAGACAACTGATTGATAAGGTATTTAGGTTCAGCCAACTGGAAGAATTCAGACAACTGATTGATAAAGTAATTGGGTTCGGCCAGCTGGGGGAATCAGACAAGTGATTGATAAGGTAATTGGCTTCAGCCAGCTGGGGGATTCAGGCAACTGATTGATAAGGTAGTTGGATTCGGCCAGCTGGGGGGATTCAGACAACTGATTGATAAAGGTAATTGGGTTCAGCCAGCTGGAGGGATTCAGACAACTGATTGATAAAGGTAATTGGGTTCAGCCAGCTGAGGGGATTCAGACAACTAATTGATAAGGTAATTGGATTCGGCCAGCTAGGGGGATTCAGACAACTAATTGATAAGGTAATTGGGTTCGGCCAGCTGGGGAATTCAGACAACTGATTAATAAGGTAATTGGGTTCGGCCAGCTGGGGGGATTCAAACAACTGATTTATAAGATAATTGGGTTCAGCCAGCTGGGGGGATTCAGATAACTGATTGATAAGGTAATTAGGTCAGCCAGTTGGAAGATTTCAGACAACTAATTGATAAGGTAATTGGGTTCGGCCAGCTGGGGGAATTCAGATAACTGATTGATAAGATAAATAGGTTCGGCCAGCTGGAGGGATTCAGACAACTGATTGATAAGGTAATTGTTTAAAGGAATATAGACATGACTTTACATATATTTGATAGAGGACAATTAATGAAACAAATGGATGCACACACCATGTTGATATCTTATTCCGTTCAAGAGTTCTTGCATTTTACCAACTGTGTTCAAGAATGAACTTGCAGTGCAGTGTGATGTCATAATTGCAACGTGATGTCATAATTGCAAATTCAAGACAGAAGTTAATGCATTTCTTTGGAAATTAACTGCCCCCTTCATAATGATTGAAAACATTTTCTTTTTTTATTGACAAGGGGTCTAACATTGACTTTCCAAGATCATGCTTTGCGTATCTGCTCATGTACAGTACCTTTAATAGAAATACATAAAGATTGGATCTGCAATAATGACATCACACTTTACACTGCAACATCACTTTTCGACATACCGGTGAAATGTTTGAAGTGCAATAACAGCTTAATGGAATAAATTATCAAAATGGTTTTATCACAAATTTGTTTCTTTAATAGTCCTCTATCATATAACTGGAAATTCACAGGAATATTCCTTGAACAAAAAATCCTGAGTAAGACAATAGCTATGACTATTTTTCTTTGGCTTGTCGATCTTCGTATGCCTGTTTGTAATCCACATAAGAATGGTAAAGTCCAGCGCAGATGCCAGGATGAAGCCGAATGGTGGCACCACATGTAAAACACCCATAACTTGTTTTCATTCTGCAAACTCTACATTGTTTTGCGTAATCATAACTTCCGTAAGACTTCTCATGAGCCAACTGCAGCCTTTCATCACTATCACGTCCAACAGCAGCTTTCTCCGCCCTACTTTCTCTTAGAGGTTGGCACAGTTGCAGAGCCAGATTTTCTCGAAAGCTCTTATGAGTTTGGCACTCGGGAGTTTTTGCTTTGTACAAAATGTAAGCGTTCCCGATTGTCATATCAATTAGTTGCCAGAATACCTTCTTCCACCATTTTTGTACCATCCTGGAAAGAGGATAGTATGATAGTAGCTGGTCAAACCCATCTACTCCACCCATACAATTGTTGTATTCAACAAGTGAAGAGGGATTTTTCTGCGTCTCATGGCGGTTTTTAGTGCATCGGACAACCTCCTCCATTTGATTACCATGAATAGTTGACAAGAACAACACATCCTTCTTTGCCTTCCATCTACAGGCTGTCATGCCATGACTCTTGAGAAAAATGCCCTGTCCTTTGTCAATAACATGATTGCTTGGGTCCAATCGACCTGGCATGTTGACACGGTTTGGACACACAGGACCAGCTGCCAGTGTCTTGTAATCACAAAGATGGCGAAGCAACGTTGGCGAGGTGTAAAAATTGTCCATATACACTCGATGACCCTTCCCATTAAAGGGGGTCATCAAGTCATTCACAACATGAAAAGACAGGCTATTTTCCACGTTCTCCTTGCCAGTATAGATCTGAAAGTTCAGCAAGTAATTTGTTTTCACATCACACAAAGCCCATAATTTTACCCCCCACGTGGTAGACTTGAACTTCATATACTGAAGGAAGTGGAGGCGGCATTTCGTGCCGATCGTCCGCTCATCAATTGACAAATCCTGATCCGGTTTATAATGCAATGCAAATGATTCAACAAGTTGATCTAGTAAGGGGCGCACTTTAAATAACTTGTCAATCGCCTTCCCATTCGAATCTTGGGTCATCCTCTCATTATCGGCAACATGAAGGAATCTAGATATTTCTTGATAGCGATTCCGAGACATCACTGCAGTGAAAAAAGGAATGTGAAATATCTCACTAGTTAACCAATAATCCGTAATCGAAGGCCTAGGCATTATACCCATTCCAATAGTCAAACCGATAAAGGCCATCAGTTCTTCCCTGGTGACAGGATCAAAATGACCCGGTCCTCCCTTCAGCTGTAAAGCATAGTTGTTAGTCTCTCTAGTTATATTATCCCAAACTGAATTTTTCAGATACAGCTTAAGACAATCTAACTCTGATGTCGCCCTCTGAGCAGCAGCTGAGAATCCGCTGTGACCAGTAAAGGGAATGTCAGAATTCAGTGTTGGCTATGGACAAAAGAAAAGAAAAGAAATTATAATAATAATGAAATATAATTCAAGGGGTATGGACTGATAGCAACAACATGGACTGATGGCAATAACATGGACTTATAGCAACAACATGGGACTGATGGCAACAACATGGGACTGATGGCAACAACATGGACTGATGGCAACAACATGGACTGATGGCAACAACATGGGACTGATGGCAACAACATGGACTGATGGCAACAACATGGACTGATGGCAACAACATGGACTGATGGGAACAACATGGACTGATGGCAACAACATGGACTGATGGCAACAACATGGACTGATGGCAACAACATGGACTGATGGCAACAGCATGGACTGATGGCAACAACATGGACTGATGGCAACAACATGGACTGATAGCAACAATATGGACTGATGGCAACAACATGGACTGATGGCAACAACATGGACTGATAGCAACAACATGGACTGATAGCAACAACATGGACTTAAAATGCTGTAGAGTATACTCAAAACTGCAAACAAAATTCCATCAAAATCAGTTTAAAATAAGACTTTCACAGCATTGTAAAACTTTTGATACCTAATTAGCATAAATTGCACAATATTTTGTGACCTCAAAAATAAATAAGACTAGAATATTGTTTAAAGGAATATTCCCATGAAATTTCATTTGTATGTTTCTGACTATAGTAGAGAAACATTTTTCAAATATAAGTTTCAAGAACAGATTGGAAACATTGAAAATATCATTCTACACTATTCTTGATAATGTTTGTAGAAGAAATTGTTTCCAATCATTTAGAAAATACAAAACTTATCTTTCAAGCAATTATACATAAAGAATAGTTCAGAAGTGCTGTGATGACATCATAATGATAACTACTAGCAATCTCTTTTACGCAGGCAAAAAATCTTTAAAATTCATTAACTTCTTGCAGGGCCGTAGCATCGGAGTTGTTAGTGGTACGGCAATGGTCTTGATAGTGGTGTGGCGGGGTTCAAGGAGCAGAGGGTGAAGCCCCCTTTAGTCCTTGCATTTTCATAATCCTGAAAAAGTGGTGCTCTGACAGGCCTGCCTTCTTGTAGGAATGAGATTTTTTTCACCAATCAAATCATCTATCAAATATATTAAAATGAATTCCTTGGGAATAATTCCTATAATTTTGTTAACTTATTTTTTTTTGTTCCATCACAAATGATTTTGAAAGGGAAAAGTTTGCTAATGTGAACTGAAAATTGGATATCATTATTAACCTTGACCCAGATTTGAAGGTGCAATAGGCCAAAAAGGGAGGGCATATTTTTAGGGTTCCCCACCTCCATTTTTTATATAATATATAAATATATATATATATATATTGAATGCTTATCTAGCAGGCATGGTATAGTAATTTTCTGGTTAATATGAATATTCAAGTGACCGTTACCCTTACGACGTCTGTGGGCTATGGAGGCATGGAGTTTATGGATCTGTTGTGGATGATATATCTGTGAAATTTGGTCTTGTGCTCCATTGGTATACAAATTTGGGTAAAAATTACATTAGCTGAACTACTATATTAGCCGTACTACATTAGCTGAACTACTACATTAGCCGAACTACTACATTAGCCGAACTACTACACTAGCCGAAGTACTACATGAGCCGAACTACTACACTGAGCAACTAGCTACACATGAGCCTAACTACTACACTAGCCGAACTACTACACTAGCCGAACTACTACACTAGCCGAACTACTACACTAGCCGAACTACTACACTAGCCGAACTACTACACTAGCCGAACTACTACATTAGAGCGAACTACTACATTACCATGAACTACTACATGAGCCGAACTGAGCCAACTACTACACTACTACATGAGCCGAAGTACTACATGAGAACTACTAACACTACATGAGCCGAACTACTACATGAGCCGAACTACTACATGAGCCGAACTACTACATGAGCCGAACTACTACATGAGCCGAACTACTACATTAGCCGAACTACTACATGAGCCGAACTACTACATGAGCCGAACTACTACATTAGCCGAACTACTACAGGAGCCGAACTACTACATGAGCCGAACTACTACATGAGCCGAACTACTACATGAGCCGAACTACTACATGGGCCGAACTACTGGGCGAACTACTGGGCATTGGCGAACTACTACATTGGCTACTAACTACATTGGCCAAACTCTACTACATTAGCCTAACTAACTACTACATTGGCAGAACTACTACATTGGCAGAACTACTACATTGGCCGAACTACTACATTGGCCGAACTACTACATTAGCCAAACTACTCCATTGGCCGAACTACTACATTAGCCGAACTACTACATTAGCCAAACTACTACATTAGCCGAACTACTACATGAGCCGAATTACTTCATTAGCCAAATTACTACATTGGCTGAACAACATTAGCCGAACTACATTAGTTGAACTATTACATTAGCCAAACTACTACATTAGCCGAACTACTACATTAGCCGAATTACTACATTAGCCAAATTACTACATTAGCTGAACAACATTAGCCGAACTACATTAGTTGAACTACATTAGCTAAAGTACTAAATTAGCTGGACTACTACATTAGCTGAACTACTACATTAGCTGAACTACATTAACTGATTTCTTTTTATACATCATAAGTTTTGCACAGGCTAAATTGTTTTACTAACTTGCTGGTAATATGTCGATTAGTAGTATTCACATGGTTTACAGTAGCATCCACTTGCATACTGTATATGTACAGTACACATACAAGCATAGCATAGCAAGGTTTAATGTCCAGAAAGCATCCAGTGCTGGACATTATATCAAGATGGCCATGGGCTTTGATAACCGGTTGTGAACTCACTGGTTGTTTGGTCACAGCTCATACTAATACAATTATACCTTGGTTCTATTGCATGAGCAATAATTCTATTCACAGCTCATATTAATACACTTATATCTTGGTTCTATTGCATGAGCAATAATTCTATCCAGTCACAGCTCACATAAAGCAATCTTTCCTTAAGAAAAATGGTCTGTCAATCATTTACAATTATTGTACACATCACCTCAGAACAACTATGTTCATCACCAGTTTGCAAACAAATTTCTCCCACTAAGACACTTTACACAGATGAGTGATTTCAATCACAAAAGTGCCCTGATTACTCTTCACTGGTCTCTGTAATCTTATAAACACAAATAGCCTTGGATTACTTGACTGTGGTTTGTATGGGGATGGCAGATAAACAATCATTGTTTGGAGTGGAAACAATACACTGAACAGGAAGTGGGGTTGGTAACTGATACAGTTTTCAGGATTAACTCAGGTGTCAGGTGTGGGTAGGCTTAAAGAGAAATTTTTGGCATGCATATTAATACCTTTATACCTTGGTTCTATCACATGAGCAATAATTCTATCCCAGTCACAGCTCATGTTATAACATATTATACATTTATATGTTGGTTCTATTGCATGAGCAATAATTCTATCCCAGTCACAGCTCATATTAATACATTTATACGAGTTATATACATAAAATTTATGCACATATAATTATAATTTGTTGCTGGTATTTTGATAACTGACTTCATTTACCTTTAAAGGTTTTATAGAGCACATTCTTTAAAAACTCTTAAGCATTTTTGCTAATTATTTATATTTCTATGTTGAGTATTATTTGAATGTTGTGATGAAACAAACCAATTAAAGATATACCAGTCTTCTGTTCAGCATTTTCAAAATTGCAACAAAAACAAGCAGCATAATAATGCAGTTCTGAAAGCTGTGGTGTATGATTCCAATTATGTCCACATATTGCTGTGGTGTATGGTTCCAATTATGTCCACAAATTGCTGTGGTGTATGCTTCCAATTACTATATGTCTACATATTGCTGTGGTGTATGATTCCAATTATGTCCATATATATTACTGTGGTGTATGATTCCAATTACTGTATGTCCACATAATGTTGTGGTGTATGATTCCAATTAGGTCCACATACAGCTGTGGTGTGTGATTCCAATTACTGTATGTCCACATATTGCTGTGGTGTATGATTCTAATTAATGTATGTCCATATATTGCCGTGGTGTATGATTCCAATTAATGTATGTCCACATATTGCTGTGGTGTATGATTATGATAATGTCCACATATTGCTGTAGTGTTTAATTTTAATTACTATATGTCCACATATTGATGTGGTGTATGATTCCAAATAATGTATGTCCACATATTGCTGTGGTGTATGATTCCAAATAATGTATGTCCACATATTGCTGTGGTGTATGATTCCAGCTATGTCTATATATTAGTGTGGTGTATGATTCCAATTACTGTATGTACACATAGTGCTGTGGTGTATGATTCCAATTAATGTATGCCCACATATTGCTGTGGTGTATGATTCCAATTATATCCACATATTGCTGTAATGTATGATTTCAATTATGTCCACATATTGCTGTGGTGTGAATCCATTCACTGCATGTCCACATATTGCTGTGGTTTATAATTCCAAATATGTCCATATAATACTGTGGTGTATGATTCCAATTACTATATATCAACATATTGCTGTGGTGTATGATTCCAATTATGTATGATTCCTTATGTCCAAGTATTGCATATGGTGTTTGATTCATACTTGCATACATGTCCACATATTGTCCACAATATGGATAAATCGACTATTGATTACCATGCACAAAAAATATTGTGATGTATCACCATATTTATGTTATGATTAGGCATGTCACGATATAGGTAAATCAGATATTGATTACCATGCACACAAAAAATTACAAGATGCTGCAAGAGACATGGAAAGGTAGCATAATAGAATCAGATACTGTATGTTGCAAGAGACATGGAAAGGTAGCATAAAAGAATCAGATAATGTATGCTGCAAGAGACATGGAAAGGTAGCATAATAGAATCAGATACTGTATGTTGCAAGAGACATGGAAAGGTAGCATAAAAGAATCAGATACTATATGCTGCAAGAGACATGGAAAGGTAGCATAAAAGAATCAGATATTGTATGCTGCAAGAGACATGGAAAGGTAGCATAAAAGAATCAGATAATGTATGCTGCAAGAGACATGGAAAGGTAGCATGAAAGAATCAGATACTATATGCTGCAAGAGACATGGAAAGGTAGCATAAAAGAATCAGATATTGTATGCTGCAGAGGACATAGAAAAGTATCATAAAAGAATCAGATATTGTATGCTGCAAGAGACATGGAAAGGTGGCATTAAAGAATCAGATACTATATGCTGCAAGAGACATGGAAAGGTAGCAAAAAGAATCAGATAATGTATGCTGCAAAAGACATGGAAAGGTAGCATAAAAGAATCAGATAATGTATGCTGCAAGAGACATGAAAAGGTAGCATAAAAGAGTTAGATATTGTATGCTGCAAGAGACATGGAAAGGTAGCATAAAAGAATCAGATATTGTATGCTGCAAAGAGTATGATAAGACCTCATATTCATTTGAAATATTTTAGTTTACATGGAAAAAGGGTATAATACAATCTGTTGGTCAGGGTATTTTTAAAACTATTGAAAAACTAAAATCACAATATCGTGATAATCAACATATCAGGACAGCCCTATTCTCATCTCAACCCCGTATATCATCAACTTACATCAGTCATAGGTTCCCATAACCATGCACCAAATGTTTGGTGCCTGTCCCTGTCAGCTTCCACAAGGACTTCCCACTTTTGTTGCTGCTTGTCAACTGCAGAAATGTTTTTTGCTTTGGAAATCTCCTGAAGCTGCATTTGTCGTCTGTCTGTCCGTGCATTGTAGTTTTCCATTTCCTCTGCAGACAGGTTTGACCTCGGCGGTGAATGTGGTTGTATGACTGCAGCAGAAGATGATGGGATCGGTGTCAATTTCTTTGGTCTTCCCCTCTTCCTCTTACTTGGGGTTGGGGAACAAGACGGCTGGTTTTCTCGTTCATTGCCATCAAACTGCTCCTGTGCAACCTACAAATAAAGAAAGTTTGTTTTTAAGTAATAGATATCAATGAGAGAAACTGTGCAGATCTATGTAGAATAGAGCAAAATTTGCATTGTGGGTCGAGAATCAGGAGCCAACATTTCTGCACAGTAAATAAGAAGCAAACAGAATGGAGGATTTAAATAGGGTAAGCTACTTATTCATAAGGTACGAGAATAAGTTTGTAACAACACTCCAAAAAAGAACCAAAATAATAGCTTATAGAGCCAGTACTGACTCTCCTGGAGGGGACAACATTTCACTGAAGGTTAACTCCCCCAGCAAAAACTGGTACTCATTTCAACAGCTGAGTGAACTGGAGTAAATGGGATCCAAGTGTCTTACTTAAGGATACAACACAGCACCATGGCTGAGATTCAATCCCAGTACCATTTGAGCATGAAACACTGATGCCCTAAACACTGGGCTATTGCACTCCCTGCACATAGGGCATGTGAGTAAATTTCAATGTCTAGGAATATGTGGTACCTTGGGATGAGGGGAGGGGTAGGCCCCCCTGAATTGTTGGTGGCACCAAGTTAACAGTTTGAAGATTGGGTTACAATTAAGTTCTTTTGTATGCAAAGAAAATATGATTATCTTATCTATCTATTGATTTCCAAGTGCTACATCAAATGGGAATATCTTAATTATTATTGCAGGTATGTTGATTACAATATAAAACAAGAAGGCCGAAATCACCTCCGGACTTTCTGTATGCATCATGTGCACATCTTCATATCAAGAAGACACAAATTGTTTTGATGTATCTCCACATTTCACAATAAATTATACTTGCTATACATTGCTTTAATTTTTTCTCAAACCAGGTTTTATTGTTTCACTAGGTATTATTAGTTTTCAGTTCTTTAGAGGCGAAGTTTCAATTGTTACTATTTTGTTTCAAGCAAGATACAATTGGAAATCAGACCAACACTTATTTGTTTTCACTTCTTTTGAGGTAAGAAACTTTCTTTTTGTGAGGGAGATGTAAAGTGCTATTGGGACCAAGATTTATATCGTTCTCAGATTTTGAGGTGATAACTGTCAGTGGCAGCAACATCCCAATTGGCCTATGAACAGGAACAGTACAGTGCTATCACAACCCCAAAAGAGCATTCAATCTGGAGTTTAACAGTCTTTGAATATTGCAAATAGCACATGTAATGTTCAAGTTATGAGTAATCAAAGTTGAATCTTTTTAAATGTACTGAAAAAATGTGATACATGAACCAGAAACACAGGTCTTGAATAGCATGTTTATATTTCTTTTCTGAGGCTCAATTTTTGGAAATGTCTTGGAAATGTTCAAAATACTCTCTCCACCTGGAGAATGGTATGCGTACTGTACACTCACACCACAAGGGCAAGATATTCCAAATATTGCGGACGCATTCCAGAGGCGTAATACATCTTTATTGTGCAATGGTAATACTGACAATGTAAATCTTCAAAGGCATACCTCTTTTGCCAGACCCATAGAAGCCCCAAATAGAATGCTCCCGTATAAGGCAACACCCACGAGCACCCAATTTGAGATACCTCCAATCATGAAACACTCGCTTTCCGATAAAGAGATAGCGAAAACAAAAAGTTTTCTTAACACAATTTGGGGCGATATGAAAGGGTCTGTCACCGAAGAGGGGAATTTGCTGTACTATGACAGGGCCCCGATAAAAGGATCAAATTTGAGCGACTTATTGCTTTAGAGCTCATCCCCCATGCGACGCACTGATGCCCGGGGTATGCCTCAATTCATCGAATTGCTAGCAGAATCAAAAAAACACATAGGAGTGATACCAAACAGAGCGCTACAGCAGGAGGTCCAGAAAAAGAGACTTTTTGGTGACGATCCGGATACAGACGATAGTATAAAAGGAGACTGATGAAGACGACAGGTTATTATTAGAAGAAATAAAGAAAGAGATACCTGATACAGTGGAACGAGAAATCGGTGTAAGAGGGTTATAAATGGACTGGAAAATGCTGTAAAATGGCTGGACTTCCATCTCTCAATTTGTCAGAGTTTTTCAAAAATGATAATTGTGTTTGTGCTTGTTGTGGAGGTACTGTGGAGGTACTGTGTACCGGGATTCTACAATGGCTGACGGAAAAACCGTATTAAACAACTGGTACAAACTATCGGAACCTCTTGGTTTCGTAGGTCAAAGCGTCGCAACCCGACACAGGGACGGTATTGGGTAAAAGTCAATAACTTCAATCTCGGCCAGAGAAAGAGATAAAATGACAGCGGATCTCCTGAAAAAATTAAAAGCTGCTCAGTCAGGCAGTGCGAGAAGACCTAAAAAGAAAACTCCTGCAGAAGACGAAAAGACCAGCAACCAAGAAAAAAAAGTTTTAGCCAAGAAAAACACAGCTGCAAAAAAGAAGACAACCTCTGCTGCTGCTAAAAAGAACGCCAAGTTGCAGCAACTGTTAAAGAAATACTGTTAATATGGCGTTACTCGTAGACCGATCGGAACTTAAATATTTTGCAATACCTTCTATTCAGAATGCTATTGAAGAAACTGTGGATCACAGACTTCATGTGACGGGGGACCTGACAGACTTTGGGAGTCTGGAATTTAATTTACCGGGGGATGGCGAAACATACCTAGCCATGGACTCTATTAAATTATTGATTGAATGTAAACTAAAGAACAACGATGCTTCTGCGCTAGCTGCAGCAGACAAACTGTCCTTTACCAATAACATCCTACACTCGCTGTTCTCCAAAATATCATTGAAGGTGGGAGGGATTGAGGTCAGCGAGCAGACATCGATGTATCCGTACAAAGCCTATTTTGAAACATTGCTGAGTTATGATTATGAGGCCAAAAATACTTTTTTGAAAAACCGCGGGTGGTATGATGATGTACCGAAAAAAGACGAACACGTTTTACTCTTCCAATGCATTTCATGGAGGTTGAAAGGAACGCGGAATGCTTGCAAGAGCTGATGGTATTACAACAGCAAAACAGTTTGAGCTTATGGGACCTCTCATTGTAGATTTGTTCAAGTCTAGCAAACTGTTACCCAATCTGATTGATGTGGGGATCAAGCTGTACAGGACAGCACCAGATTTGTATCTACTCTTTGGAGAAATCTACTCTTTTTGTACCCAAGGACCTTTTTAGCAGCCCCATTGTATACCTCTTCAAATGTCTGCCACTTACATTCAACTTCTTCAATGTTATCAGGTACTTCATTCTCACCACAGCAGTCTTGTAAAACTTCATATCTATTTCAAAGTTCAACCAAAAACTCTTCTCTGATTGCTGGTTGCTGTAACTTGATGGTATCATACTTGGGTCGACATGTCTTTGTTATCGGTTTTCCTGTCAGTCTCAATCGAATCCTAGTCCACATCAAGTGGTGATCACTTGAAATGTAAGCCACTCTCATCACTCTTGTGTCTAATATGGGGGTTCTGTGTTGCTTTGTTACAAGCACATGATCAATTTGGTTCTATGTCCTCCCTCCTTGGGAAGTCCAGGTCAGTTTATGTGGAAAAATTGTGCCAGTCACCAATAAATTGTTGATACCACAGAAGTCCAAAAGCCTTTCACCATTAGAATTCCTTTCACCAATGGCATGCCTTCCAATAACATTTTCAAAATCATCATTTTTACATCCTACTTTGGCATTCAAGTCGCCCATTATTATTAATAGGTCATGCTTGGGAACTCCATCTACCAGGGCTTGTAACTGATCATAAAAAGCTTCCTTGTCTTCATCGGTTGCATCATTTGTTGGAGCACAAACTTGAATGACTGACAATTTAGTATACTTTGAGAAAAACCTTGCGTAAATCAACCTTTCATTTATAGGTTAGCATTCTAATAGTGTCTGTTCAGCTTTCTTTGAAAACATGAATGCAACTCCCTGATAATGCATTTCATCATCCGTGCCCGAAAATAAAATACTTTCGCCAGTAGTCAGCTTGACTTTACCAAAGCCCGTCCATCGATCTACAGTACATTCACTTATACCGAGAATGTTAATATTATACTGCATTCCAGCACCCTGTGCTGCTGGTGGGTTCGGTAACTGACGTCATCAACCCACGAGCTTCCTTATGGCTATAAATATAAATTCAACATGTGAAATATCTATCTGGAAGTACAGAAAGAGAAAGCTGAATATATTTGTAGAATTTCAAGTTGTCTTGTTATGTGTTTGCATTTTGCACTCATCACACATCATTACTCAATGACCTTTAATTTCCCCAGCTTGTATGAGAGATTTCCTGACCGCTCCACACAAAGAGTAACGCAATCCTGCATAAAATTTTAACGCAATCCTGTATGAAATTTCAACGCAATCCTGTACGAATTTTCAACATTTTGTAAAATGGCACTTCCCTGGTGAGGAGTTTGCCAGGGGTGCCAATTTATTGTTTATGTAATCTTTTAAGTGTATTGTCCCTAGGTTGGCTTGAATTCTGATTTGTTCAGATCTTTTCTTGGGCTGTATACTTCCTTGAAAGAAAAGCTTAACTTAAAATCTATATTGCGATAATCCAAACATACATATCAAACTCATATTTAAATGTCCAGTACTTAATAGGTTTTTTTTTTTTTTTTTAAAGCAAAAAAATTACCCTTCTAGCTCGCGCTGCAAACTGAATGTTCATGTCACCAATACTTTCGCCCTCAGGATCCAAATTTGTTGTTTTGGCAACGAGTATTTTTGGTTACTGCAGTTTCAAATTTCCTTTTTCCATAGAAAAAGGACTTGAGATAGAAATAAAATATTTCCATTTTAAGTTATATTCACACACTTTTTGCTGTCTTACAAATCAAATAGTAGAATTTTAAAGCCACCAGATGCTTAACTGTAAACACAAAATCATATTTTATGTCAATTACATGTACATTCAGTTATAGGCCTAGATGTTTTTCCCCTTATAATTATAATGTTTTTCCTCATCACTTACGATTTCGAAAGGAAAATGTCTGCTTTATTTTTCATACTGTGTGACTACAGATTTCAACTTACATCCTTTGGATTTTCTGACAGCATGAATAAAATTTTACTAGCCAGTGGTATAACTAAGAGGCAGGGGCAGGGGAAGCCACATGGCCTTATAATGGAAGTCCATACAAATCCCCCTCCCTGGCTGTAGGGCCCTAGGTACACCACTCTTACTAGCTAGGAAGCTGTTATAAACAAATATAACACAAGAGTCAATCAGAATTGGAAGTAATGGTTCTCTACGAAGGACCACATCACACACATTTATATACTGTGTGAAGTTTCCTACATTATTGTGCAAGTTCTCTCTTGTTGACTGCATCCCAATATTAATGTTAATTTTCAAAATTGTAATTTGTTATATCTACCTGGAAGTACAGGAAGAGAAAGTAATTTGTTATATATGATCATGATAAATGTTTCATGAATGCTTTCATTGGCAGACTTACCAGTTACACCTCCACCGTTACAGACAGGAAGCTCTTTGTTCCTAGTATAGCATTATAGCTCTGTGATCCATGCTGAGAGAAAGACATGCATGCACTGACAGAAGACCAATCTAAAAAAATCCTGACAGTATCTGGAAAACTTTTCAATGCTACCAGGATACATGCTCAGGTTCAGAGGTTAGGAATTTGTTTACAAATATGTGGTCACATGGTGGTGGTCATGTACAGAATATGATAATAACCTTTGGTTTATTTTACTGCCAGTGGTGTGAACGAGTTGTAGAGAAGAAAATAGTAATCAGAATGACTTCAAGTCTACAATGTTCTTGTAAGAAATAAATAGAATTGCAAGCAGGAGCTAAGAAATCCAGAAAAATGTTGAAACTTTAATAATCTCTTCAACTTCAAGACGTTTGGGATTTTCTCATTGTAGACAAACATCTGAACGGTGGGGGAGAGGGGTATCCCCCAAGGTCTGAGGGGTGGGGTCGTCTCCTTAGCACAGGAGGAGTTGGTGTGGTCTGGGCCATTTCTTCTTCATATCTACACAACTTCAAGTGTGGATACTGTAGGTGTCCAGGGGCGGAATTCCCCCGGAAACAAACAATAGTTTTTGATAACCTAAAATAATGGAATACTTTTGAATGAAAATAACAGATTAAAGACTAATATATAACCAACACCGTACATATTAAGAGAATATGGAATGTCCGTTTTTCGTTTGGGTCGGCACGGGGGTGGGCACGACAGATTTCTTGAGGGCACGTGTCTCCCCCATCCCCCTCCCGGTGACGCGCCTGGATCTATTATGTATCATTACATATTTATTTCCCTTGCAGCAGTCCAAGTCAAGTATCATATATTAAAGGCCTGCAATTCTAACAACCCTTGCCCTAACAACCCCTACCTCCGCCAGGCTGGCCCCAGTAAGAAGGTGAAAATATTCTTGTGCAAAACCACACCCAATTTCAACTAAATCTGTGCTAATTTCAAATGCAGCAACTTTCCATTAGCTAGCTATAGTTGCCGTGGTCAATAATTAACAGACTACAAATGAAAATACCAATAGGTTTGCCCAACACTGGAGCAACACCCCTGATATAGGTTGGCCCCTGTAATGAAGTGAAACATTTTTTCCAAAACTTGGCATTTTCTGATGTCATATTTTTCTGTGAGTGTCTTTCTGAAGTGTGGCCTATCATTAACCGACTAAACGCAAAAATACCGACAGGTTTCACAAAAAGTGGAGGTGTATACAGGCTGGTCCTTGAAACGAGTTAAAGCCTGAAAAAATTATACGAAAGCATTCTTAATTTCCAAAACTGATGTACAATACTGTACCTTTTCTAATAGTGTCGGGGGAGGGGCAATTGCAATCATTTTGATTAATGTTACTTGGTCTCCATCACAAATTTGGGTTCACCCCCCCTCCCCCCCAAAAAAAATCCTGTTTCATCCATATTTTTAAACCATTCTAATGTATTTTGAAATGCAATTAACATTCTCTTGTCGCCTGTTGTTTAAATGAAATTCGTTCTCCACATTTTTTCTCCATACTTGTAAGCTATTTTGCCCCCTCCACCAAATCCGTTTCATCCAAAATTTAGAACTGTCAAAATGCAATTAGCATTTGTCTGTCACCGCTAACCGTATGCATGTCGGTGACAAGAAAGAAGATAAAAGATGAGATCAAGACGTAGTGTTTTCTTTTCAAAATTTTCTGGTGCCAGAGGGACAATTTTTACCTTGTACCCCCCTCTAATCATCGTTACATTCTCACTACTCCTCAAAAAATCCCCCCTCCCTACAGCCACCAGGCCTGGGTCAGTTTTTGAAGAGGAATTTCCAGGAATCCAAAGTTTCGCCCCTTATTTTCTAAACAGATCTGTGCCCTGGGCACCAACTGTACCTCAACCTATCAATACACCCCTATCAACCAAGTCGCAAGCCTCTCTGGTCCTCCCTAAAAAAGTTGGGATATTAAGATCTCATTGGTTAAGGGAACGTCTATAACATACATGTACACACTGAGGTTTGGTCAGCGCCAAATCATACAAGTTACGTACAAAAGGGAGGGGAGTCGTCAATGCACTAGGGTTAATGTGAGCTCTCTTAATATGAGCCATTTATCTGCCACATTGGGACCCTCAAAATCCATTCCGGGGGGCGCTTTTAAGTTTTCCATGATTTACTTCAGTGTTGTTACTGTGTTAACGTCACGTTCCTGAGCTTTATTTGTTGATAGAATCAAAATTTGTCACTGTTTTAGAGTGTATTTGATGTCCAAAATAACGCTGTATATTGTAGTTAATTTGATAATTCGCGGAGCTTCCGATCGAAAAATGTTTGTTGCATGTTAGGATGTAGGCCTAGTATGTGAAATAGTTAACGCTAGGTTTTGTTACTTTAGTCCGTTTCGACTACGAATTTCCGGCTGCGTGCTTGACGATATTTGTACTCCATATCCAAAACAAAATATTTCTCATACTAGAGAAAGGAGTAAGTTCGTTCATGCTTCTGACACCATATCGTGATTGGAATAAAAGACATAATAAATGAAACGATAAACCAGAGCTTAACGTGTTACTGTAATCTATATTCTTGCTCTAACTGTAACATGCCTTGAGTCACCTTAAATGACCTTATGGCAAAAGGTGTGATCTTGTGCAGATCACTACATTTGTGACCAATGTTTCAGAAATTTCCTTAATTCTTGGAAAATTTTCCCTTTTTTGGGGCATTTTTTCCCCTCCTATTTTCTGTAAATTACTTCAATTTTCAGGAAATTTCATTCAATGTTTGGAAATCACTTTCAATATTTAAAAAATTATCTTTCATTCTCGTGTAATTTTCGGTCAATTTCTTCATTTTTGGGGCAATTTTTCTTTGATTTTTCGGTAAATTTTCATCAATTATCAATAAAATTTTCAATGATTTTGCCAAATTTTCCTTCAATTTTTTGTTAATAATTTCTCAATCGAAAGAAAACATGCAATAGGGAAGGTGAATCCTTTCAAGGAGTACGTTTCCCCTGATGCCTGCTTATAAAGACTGCACCCTTGTCTTAATACATTATGTTCCATTAATCATGACAAAACTGCTCATAAAACCATTAAAATCACAAGAAATGTAAAGCATCCGGCTCTTAGCGCCCTGTGTCCCTCCCTACCAGCTAACAGGGCTTTGTCCCTAGATTTTACACAATTTTCACCTACCAAAATTACGAGAAACGCAAAGATTACACCCTGGATTTGACACGATATTAGGCAATACTCTGCAATAATTCGCCCCCTGGATGCTATCAGTGCTTCCGCCCATAGATTTCAAACACTAATTTTAAGTAATTTCCTAAACGGTGCCATTAAAATGGTGCATTGAATTTTGATGTCCCCAACTTTGTAATCATTTAAAGCATTATTTGATGACGGCAGCAGCAGTTGTCTTGTCGCCTTCATTGGAGCCATCAGTCTAAATGGAGGTGTCGTTTGAGAGTTGGTCTTTGATTTGGTTGTGGAGCTTGATGAAGAGCTTAGGGTGGGTTTTGGCAGACCCCTAGCTTTGCTGTTTCACTGGGGCGGCCCGCCCTACCCCACTGTGGGCCCGCCCTGCCCCCTGGGGGTCCGCTCTGCCCCTTTGGGGTACGCCCTGCCCCTGATGAGAAAAAAATGTTTTTTTGTTGTTGTTTTTATATTTCTATTAATTTTTTAATATATTTTTTTTACTTAATAATCTGAATTAGCCTCATACAAGTAAATGAAATACTTACACGGGGACAGAACCCAGAATGATAGGCTGTTCCTTATCAGTCAGAATAGCTTCATTCTCAGATGTATGATTATACAATAGCTAAAATCCCGAGCTTTTTCACTAGGGGATTGAGCCTTAAGGGTGCCCCTGGACTCCACGCCAAAAAGACGCAGCGTTTCGCGCACGCATTAATGTGCCCCTCAATAAGTCTAGCACCCTGCCCCTTTTTACAGTAAATCAAGCTAGGGGTCTGGGTTTGGGTTGGGTGTTTAGAGGAAAACATGTAGGCCCACTGGTATTTGTACATAACACTGCAGTATTCAAGTTAGCTTAAAATAGGGACTGTTTCTTACAGTACCTCATACCACAATTGCGTTCCATTAAGTTCCTGACATTCGTCTGTGCAAATACAAGAGTTTTCACTAGAACTTCATGCAGATCCCTAGCTTTGCTGTTCACAGGGGTGGCCTGCCCCGCCCCCTAATGGGCCCACTCTGCCCCTCATCAAAAAAAAAAAAAAAAAGCTAATGACTGGTCCTTATTAATCAGAATAGTTTTATTCTGAGGTATCTAAAATCTCAGAGCTTCTATCTTCACCAGGGGCTTGAACCTTAAGGGGCCCCTGGACTCAACGCCGAAAAGATGCAGCAATTCGCGTGCGCATTAATGTACCCCTCACAAGTATAGCACCCTGCTCCTTTTTAAATCAAGCTAGGGGTCTGACCTGAAGTGATCATCAAGCATGTGAAGCGTCTACAGAATGATGTATGCTATTTGGAGAATCGTCCATATTGCGGCTGTACCATCTGTGTCTATGTAGGCTCTACGTCTGCAAAGAGCTGGGAGTGTGACCAATGTAAGGCCTAACGTTAATGCTAATATTTTTAACTTGCATCTGCCGATAGTGGTAATGTGATATAGGCCTAGGGCCTAGTAATTTAAAGCTTCATCATCATATTGTCAGTATTATGTTTGTAGTAAGTTCTTCTCAGAACTACTTGAGTCTTGAAACTAGACTAGGGCCCATAACATAACCCCTTTGGAAAAAAATGGCTAAACTATAACCCCTCTGAATAAGTTGTCCATATGGTCATTAGGGAGCCACAATTGGTCCACTTTTTCAACTTTCGGGAAAAAAATGGATGAAATTTCTTACCCTCGGAAATTCTCGTCCATAGGGTGAGGCAAAAATCTTACCCCTTGGAAAATGTTGTCCATAGGGGGAATTTGACTAAAACTGAAATGACCCAATCCCAATCATTTCACCCCACCCATAATCCCAATCCCTGTCACCAACCACCCCCCCCTCTCCCCTCCTCACATATTTTCTGGAATTGCCCAATGCGTTGTCTCACTCAGTACTGCCTAGGGCCTAGCATTTGCAAGTACTGAGTGACAGTGAAGTACAGTAAGGCCTGACGTTAGTTAGTGCTTACTGAGTGCAGTGAGGTGTTTATCTCACTAAGTTTACTGTTTAGTTTTTAGGCTGACCTTAGGCTAGTGTTGATCCTAGCCTAGCCTAGCCTAGCCCTAACGAGTTTGAAGTTACCACGCTTAACTCACCATTTCAGGAATTTGAAGAAGGACACTGTCCATTTCTACTGGATCTTGTCCCTGGCATTCTTCGTTACCACCAGGAGGGATTGTAATTTCTTCATTACTGATATCTTCATTTGGAGAATCGGGTTCCATCTCCTCTTCTTCAGCCATTTCGTTCATGAAGGAGAGAGCTTCTAACATATTGTAGTTTGATAATGCCGCCATGTCATTTCCAGGTTAAACTTAAACTCATTTCCAGCCTAACGTTAGGCCTAAGACCAAAAGTGAGGGTCCCAAAAAAATTGACTGCTTCTCTAGGACCCAACGGTATAGTAATTTGAATGTTCAAGTTACATGGCCATGGAGCTATTAAGTGAATGAGTGACCATTTAGGCCTAATAATCTACGTAGGCTATATCTGAATAGGTTCAGTCGGCAAAAATCCTTGTAGAGGACATGAACGCCAACCGAGCGTAGCAAAAGTATGCAGGGAAAGGAAAAAAATCAATTAACAAGCTTAGCAAAATTAGACTTAGTGCATGTACAATGTCTCGTGGTAAAGCATTCCAATCTTTTAGTGTTTGAGGAAAGCAGGAGTATTTAGGCCTGGCCTATAAACCTTCTTTTTAGCATAAGGAACGTGGAAAATTAGATCATGGTTATTTCTTGTCAGGTACGTGCGTAGCGACTGGGGGTGTCACGCCCCGCCCCCCTTCCTTACACACACACACACACACCGCGATTTTGAACAATCGGAAATGAAACCCATGCAAGAAAAAGTTGTCAGGGAAATTTGAACTTTTTCGGGAAATTTAATTATTTATATAACCCTAAAAACGAAACTTCATCAACTCATGTTCATCGCTAATCAATGCACATTTAAAATTTGTTTGTTTTTAATTTACAGAAAGAAAAAAACTAACATGATAAAACACACTGACGCACACACACGCACGCACACCCACACACACACACACATCAACTAACTCCTCGTCTGTGCAAGACTGCATGATCTTGTTTTCAACTAGTTGAATTGAATCACAATTAAAACTATAGATTTGTCACGGTCAGGAATGGAGAAAAACGCAAAAAAATATGTCATAGCTAAGTCACAATGTGTACTGTGTAACCGACAATTTGATGATTGACTATCGGAAAAATCATAATGTGAAATATCATAAGATCTATTTTCAAAAGGAGTGTATACACCATTTGAAACTGTCAATGCCCCAGTTAATCCGTTTGTGGCAGCCACAGCTGCATCAGTCGTCTTTTAATTATTTTCAAGTAAAGTTGTCAGTTTTGTAAAAGTCTATTCAAGATACACCTCTCTAAATAACATAACATAACAAGATTACGAGCTAAGAAGGGTTAGTCATTACATAAAAAGCCCAAACTAACACCACCACCACTAAAAAAAAAATCAAAGACGCCCAGAGTTAGTAAAGAATTTATCAATGTTGACTTTGAAATTGGGAACAGAATTGGAGCTAACTACCCACTCAGGCAAACCATTCCACTCATTAACAACTCTTTAAGAAAAGCTAAAACGCCGAATAACTATCCGTGAGAACTCTTTGGTCAACTTCAAACTGTTACCACGTGTCACATGAGGATTAGCTGAAACATGTTAGAAATTTCAGGAAGTCAAAGCATCACTACCAGATAGGAATTTAAAAACCTGAATCATATCGCCACGTACTCTTCTCAACTCAAACGTGGTCAAACCAAAAATTTGCAACCTAGATTCATAAGAGAGATTCCTTACTTCGGGTATAAGTCTAGTGGCTCTTCGCTGAACCTGCTCCAAAATAAACTTATCCTTCTCATAAAAGGGACTCCAAGCCAGAATAGCATACTGAAGATGAGGCCTGACTAACTCCTTATACAAATTAAGAACAACCTCTCTACCAAGAAAACAACAATTTCTTCTAATCAAACCAAGCATCCAGGCTATTTGCCCTTGCAGCTGCTAAAGCACACTGATTAGAAGGCTTCAGATTGCTAGTAATGACAACACCTAGATACCTTTCTTGATCAACACAACCAAGATTTCAACCATTCATGCAGTAATCAAAAGATAAATTGCTCTGAACAAAATGAATACGGTAACTTTGCATTTATCAACATTGAATGACATCTGCCATGTTTGGGACCAATAAACAAACATATCCAGATCAGTTTGCAAAAGTGAAGAATCCCTAGCAGCATCAACAACCCTGTACAGCTAAGTGTCATCAGCAAATTTACAAATCCTGGAGCCAAAGGAAACATCAATATCATTAATGAAGATTAAGAAAAGAAGCAAACCCAATACAGAACCATGAGGAACACCACTTGTAACCTTCTTTCATGGAGATACTTCACCATTAACAACAACTCTTTGTGACCTGTCAACTAACCAAGAATATATCCAACTGGCACACTTTCCCTCCACACCAAGCGCTCATGTTTTCACCATGAGCCTGCCCAATGGAACCTTATCAAATGCTTTTTGGAAATCTAAATAGATAACATCACATTATGACCAGAATCAACTAGTTTAGTAACATTATCAAGCAACTCCAATAAATCAGAAACACAAGACCTCTTAGGTAAGAACCCATGCTGGGACAAATTCAACAAACCATTGACCAGTAAAAGATCTAGTACAACATCCTTAACAATAGACTCCATGACCTTGCACACAACACTAGTAAGCCTCTGGCCTATTGTTACAAGGCAAATTGTGGTCACCCTTTAAAAAAAAAGGAGTGACATTAGCAAGTCTCCAATCACTAGGAACAACACCAACATCAAAGCACTTCGAAAAGATAAGACTCAGGGGTAGAGAAAGAACATCAGAACACTCACGTAAGACAGCAGGATGAATACCATCTGGACCGGGTGCTTTAATTGAGCTCAAACCCTTCAACTTCTTAAACACAACATCAAGTGAAAAATCAATTTTTTTAATGAATACTGGAGATTGCACACTAAGATAATTCACAACATCATCATCAGCAGGGGATTCCTTAGTAAAAACAGACACAAAGTAGTCATTCAAAACATCAGCCATATCCTTACCACTTTTGAGAGTAACACCATCATTACCCTGAAGGGGACCAACGACCTCCTTGATTTTTTTGCTTATCAGCGAACATAAGAATGAAACGGCTCAGGATTAATCTTAACCTCTTTGGACAAACGTTTTTAGGCTGTAGAATATATCTGATTATGGATTGATGGGGGACCTATGGCAAAGCTTCAAAGGGTACATCCCGGGGGATGGGGGTATATATCCCTCGCCACTTTTTGAATAGGGGGGATAGTATGTACAATTATGTGCCCACTTTTGTCCATGATACCGCCCAAAATCTTCAATTACTAAAATAAACGCTTTTTGCCACTTCTGTTATTTGATTTAGAAATTGGGAACGATTACCGTATACCACAAAACTAACCATAAATGAAGAAAATATATACTTTCACTCAATTATCACAATATAATAGTTATTCTGACTAACGTCACGTGATACGATTTTGTAAAGTAAATTCCGATTTCCGAAGTTTCTTGGTGTGACTTTAAACTAACTATACTTAACAACTCAATGTCTCATGCAAAGATACAAGACTCCAGCGTTAATTTCTATGACAAGTGATGCATCTGCCTACCACCGCAATGACCGGCATTACTTTACCAAGGCCCGCCAAGGGGAGTTGTGTGGAGAAGGAAGGGGAGGGGAGAGGGGGGGGCGGGTTATTTATCTCGCATTCGAAAGCTAAAATTGCATAAACCAGTTTGTTATTAAGAAAGACTTTAATTATTTTGGACTCGAATTTTATTCCAAGAGTACGGCCTTTTACTGTTTTTTAGGGCATTTATAGGTCAATGTGTTTGGACCCTAAGCATGTATTGATGTTAATTTGGGGACAATTTTAGCCCAAATATATTGAATATTCTAGGAGCTTCCGGGGTTTTTTCCCCCTGGACGTACACCGGGGCTACGCCCTAGACCCCACTAAGGGCCCTTAAAAGGACCCTGGACCCCGCGCCTATCGGCCTGCGCTTCGCGCTCGCATTGCCGTTAACGCGGCAAACTAGTCCTCCCACAAAAATCATCCCCTCACTTTAAAAAATGGATCTACCTCTTGCTAGAGATAGGAACTCTTATATCTTAAGTGTGGGGTCCTTTCATTGATTTGATATTAAATTTGGAATGGAAAATTGTGCATTTTATTTCTTTCCTCCATTGTCGAAAACTTATACTTTAAAAATTGTTGATTTTTGTAAATAGTACCTACACATTTGGTGGGACCTGTTTGTTTGGGGCTTTTGTCAATTTAAGGTTGAATTTGAACTTTTCAAGCACCACAGGCATACAATTTCCTTGGCATTATTTCTGAAAATTATACTCGAAATTATACTCTGCGATACCTATTGGAAAGTTGCACCCTGCAGTGCTCCTTAGTAATCAGGCTCTGACAGGGGCACACGATCCTAGCAACAACAACCCTGGACAGGAGCTACAAACTAGATCTCGTTGGTGTTGTTATCTATTTTCATTTGATGGAATTAATCACAAGTGTCCAGGTTTTTATGCAAAATAATTTGTGCAACTTACTAACAAGTTGAATGACGCCTGTTAAATGTTGAGTCACATACCGACAAGAATATTTGATTAACAGACACAAAGTGAAGATACCTAACTCCGAATGTCAGGAATGAGGTGTTGCTGTTATTCAATTAAGATTTCCATACACCAATGGCTTCCATCGTCAATTGTGAACAACTGACTGGTAAAAGATAAAGTCAACAAGAGTGTTTGTAGAGATAACCCATGGTAATACGAAGCAAAATATTTGTGGGTCAACAGTGATGAGAAATCAATTACAAAATGTGTTTTGCGTTTGTTCTTCTTCCGTAGTTCATAACAAATTGTACCTAAATGAGCGTAGGTGTTTTACAACAAAATGTTATAGGGGCCTAAATACTTCAGTTTCCATGCTGTTATGGGGTGTAATTATCGTGTAAATCTGTTAGTTTTAGATCAAATATCAGGCTCAAAATGCTTAAAATCGCAGAGCGTCCGTAGGCTTCGCCCCTTCCACCCCTACCACTTGGGCCCAAAGGCGGGCCCCTAGACCCCACGCTCTAGCATTAACGCCTACGGCGTCAAAGATTTTGTCAGAAAATATTCATTTACACCCCGCTCCCCAGTAAAATTTCTTAGCTACGCCCCTGTGTTTTTTTTGTTATTACTTCTTGCGTTTGGGATTAGCTTATCATTATCAATGGCGACAAGATTGTTACGGAATTTACATAGCAATTGCCGGGGAGGGGGGGGGGGTAACTTCCATTTGCGAGGTATGTGTATATGTGCCGCCCAAGCAGGTGCTTTTTTGCACCATTTTTGTTTTGCA